>APFE030618059.1:611-26260 GCA_000404065.3 Pinus taeda | reverse complement strand
AAATATTTCAATCTTCAATAAGAACAAGAAGTAATATAATTAAAAATATTAATGCTAATATTGAAAGGTATTTAAAGATATATTAATAGAAAAAGGAAAAGAAAAATGATGAGGATAATGCAATTCACAAATGATGCAGGAGCATCCAGCTCACAATGACGAGGCAGAAAGACTCCAACCAGGTTCACAAGCGAGGAACTGAACTGTTAAGTTCTGTTGGGAATAATTTTTCTTTTTTACTTTATTTTACAAGTCAGCAACAGTTGTATGTCTTTACTTTTCCAGTTTAGGATTACTGTAGTTTTGTTATTGATTAAAAGGTAGTTTCTGTAATTAGGAAAAATAACCTTAACTGTCCTACAGGTCTTGTAATGTTCAAATGACTATAGTTACAGATAGGAACAGAGGTTATGCAACTGTCTTTGTAACAGAAAGAAACAAACTGCAAGCCTTAACTAAAGACAGAGTCTATAAAGCCAAAAATACATGTAAGGGACAAGTTTAAGTTGAGAAGAGAATAAGTTAGGTAAATTTACTAACAGAATTGTCAAGCATTCAAAATTATAGAAGTACTATCCATCAATATTATCTTCTAAGTTATTTATTGATCTCTCATTCATATTAACAAAACTTTATATTATTGTAAACTAAGCATATTGTCATGGCTACTGTACAACTAAGAATTGTAGTTGAAATTATAGACAAACAGAGAAGATCTTAAGTAGATTCTAGGTCACGAGATAAGCAATCACGCTTGCATACAAGCGCACAGAATACAGTTAGGGAAGAGAAAATACGCACAGCCACTAAAGACAAGTAAACGAATTGAATGCCCAACAACGTAACCAAACCACAAATGAAGAAATTACAGGTACCAAATATCATAAATTTCTTTCATAAAAACGAATTTTTCATTTATATTGTTCAAAAATAGTACGTCATAGCCAGAACCGAAAGGGCCGAGTTCCCTCATACATTACAGAGACTGATACAGTCACGGCAAGGGAAAAATTCACTTAGAAATCACTAACATTAAGTCAAGCATAAAACCCTAGTTAGGGTTTGAACACTGATTGGTAACAGGGTTACGTTGAAGCCACGTTCCAATACAGAGAACTCATCTTAGAATGACAATGGCAAACACGGACTACATAATAACCAAACAGTAAACTAACAGAGAAGCCGTCCTTCGAACAGTGAATGTTATGCAACATAACAGTACAAGATACAGGCCTACCCACATATACGCAACCAAATGTTCTTGAACACAGAGACGTGCGCCATCCAGGCCACCTGAGAGGACCTGCAAGAGACAAGCGAGAGTGAGCTTGAACCATAGTAAAGCTCGGAGGGACAAAACCCTCTAAAACGAACATTACAGATTAAAAAGATGAGAGAAAAGAAACCCTCACCTAGAGAACGCATGAGGAGGAGCTCACATTTTCAAAACAGAGGATGCCATAGAGAAGTGAAGACAAGAGGAGCAGTTTGGGGTTAGACCCAGAATGAGGAACGCGTAAAAATTGAATCAAGGAGTGAAAATTTACCTGTAACAGAGACTGAAGGCGCTTTCCCATTATTCCTGTGCTCGCAGCCACAGACAAGGCAGCGTTACCAGAAGACAAATAAACCCAGAAACCATTACCACAGCCAAATTCGGAAATAATGGACCAGAAGACCAACAACATATACAGAAACGGGATAGCAAAAGCTAAATGCCAGAACTGAAGGATTAAATTCGAACCCCAGTCATTTCATGAACAACCATCGTTACAGTGACCATTACAAGCACGCATACCTCAACATTTTTTATCAAAAACTGAGCTAACAGAGCTGAAGAGCAACTTACCAGAGAGTGAATACGAAAGCCAAGCAAGAAAACCCCAGCACCGAACACCATCGTTACAAACAGGCGAACAAGTAACCAAATGTGCAGCGAAGGCCTCAACCAACAACCAGAGCCAGCTCAAATACAGTGGACAGCCATCAAATTGTAACACAGAGCCAAAGGAACCATAGTACAACACCCCCACCATTTTTCCATACGCAGAGCTCGAAAACCCTCAGAGCCAATAGAACAATAACAGAGAAGAGTCGAGAAGGCGTACAAAGTTTAGGTTGGTATAGTTTTCCAAGGCAGAGTACTTCCGCATTTACACCCACATTCAATGCACAACTACCATAACTACAGAGCCACGGGAAAGACGACAATTCATCGCCACGTCAACACACAACTGTAATATATAAAGTGCAAAAGCTACGCCAAGTGGGCTAGGTCCCATCAGAGTGGTATCGGAGCAGTTTGAGTTGAAGAGATTTGGGAGAAATGGATATAGGTAGATGAGGACAAGGCAGAGGTGCCCGTAAAATGGCAGATGAGGCGTTAAGGGAAGAACTCAGAGTTCTTACTGCCCTATTGGAAGTAGTGGAGGTAGGCAGAAGGAGAGATCCAGAGTTAGGTGATGTGAGTGAAGAAGAAGTGGAAGTAGCAGCAGATGGGGCTGAAGGTGACTCACCAGAAGTGAAGTTATTGAAGTCTGTATTATTTTCAAATAGTAAACCAAAACCACAATTACCAACCTATGATGGCAATTTATCGATTGATGTTGTATTATATTGGATTAGTGAGATGGACAAGTACTTTGAATGCGGACAAATTAGTGAATATCGTAGGTTCAAGTTTGCAGCGACAAAGCTGAAAGGACACGCAACCCTATGGTGGGAGAGTTTCCAAAATGAGAGGAAGAGGTTGAACAAGCCTCCGATAAAGACTTGGACAAGGATGGTAGCCAAATTGAAGGGCAGATTTCTGCCAAGAGATTACCAAATTGCGTTACATAGGCAGGTTCAGAACTTGAGATAGAGAGGTCTGACGGTGAAAGAATATACGAAGGAATTTTATCGAGTAAACTTGCGAGCAGGATATACAGAGGATATAATAGAGAGGACAGCCAGGTATGTAAATGGGATGAGGATGGAGATTTTAGATGAAATAAGTATTTTGTCTCCCAACAATACGGAGGAGGCATATGAGAGCGCGGTCAAAGAAGAGGAAAAACTTAACCGAAGACAGAATGCCCAGAGAGGACGAGGGTCTAATAGAGGAAGAGGCCAGTCCTATGGCAGGGGCCAAAATGCCAGCAACAGCGAAGAAGCCAGCAGTTCAAGGACTTCGGGAACGACCGAAAAAGGAGTTGGAATGAGAGGTGGCAGATCATTTCAGCGCAGTAGAGGAAATGGTCGTGGAAGGGGAACTGGATACCTGTGCTACAGATGCCACAAGTGGGGGCACTGCTCTTTTGAGTGCCCAGAAACAGATTCAACTCGACAGCAAGGCACATATGTGGCGCAACCAGAGGAAGCAGCAGCACCTCCTCAAGAGGCAGAAAACGCCCCAGAAACAGGAGAATCTTTAGTGCTGCATAAGGTGGTGTTGAAGCCAGTTGAAGAGATTGTTGAGCAGTCACAGCGGAAATCTCTATTCAGGACAGTTTGTAAATTGCAAGGTAAGTGCTGTAAAATGATAATTGATAGTGGAAGTACTGACAATTTTGTGTCAACCGAGATGGTGGAGAAGTTAGGACTAAAGCGTCTGAAACACCCTAATCCATATCGAGTTTTGTGGCTGCAGAAGGGACACTAGTTGCTGGTGGATGAGAAGAGTGAAGTTGAATTTCAGATAGGACGTTATAAGGAAAAAATTATTTGCGACATTATGCCAATGGACATACGCCACATCTTGTTGGGCAGACCTTGGAAATATGACAGAAAAGTGACACATGATGGGGTATTGAACTGTTATAAGTTTGAAAAGGATGGGGTTAAGCATACCATTCTGCCTATCAAGGAAGAGAAAGAGGCAGTTGAAGTAAATGAACCTAAGGCATTGCTTATGAGCAGAAAACAATTTTTAAAGCAGGTTGAAAACAACGAGATGAATTATGCTGTAGTCGGAAAGACAAAGACAGTTTTGTTACACACAAAAATCATAGATTTTCCTATAGAAATATAGCAGATGTTGAAAGAGTTTATGGACATAGTAGTGGATGACTTGCCAGATAAGTTACCCCCCGAGCGGAGCATTAGTCACCATATTGATTTCATACCAGGAGCTAGCTTACCGAATAAGGCAGCTTATTGAATGAGCCCTAAGGATAATGAAGAAATAAGAAAACAGGTGTAGGAGCTATTGGACAAAGGTTTGATCAGGGAGAATTTGAGCCCATGTGCTGTACCGATAGTTCTCGCCCCCAAAAAGGGAGGAGAATGGTGGATGTGCACCGATTCCAGGGCCATCAATAAAATCACCATACGGTACAGATTTCCGTTACCGCGTATGGATGATATGATGGACTTTTTGAGTGTGGCAGCTTGCTTTTCTAAGATAGATTTAAAAAATGGATATCACCAGATTCGGATACGTGAAGGAGATGAGTGGAAGATAGCTTTTAAAACAAATGAAGGCTTATATGAATGGCTGGTCATGTCGTTCGGGTTGAGCAATGCGCCCAGCACCTTCATGAGACTCATGAATGAGATGCTAAAGGAATATATTGGGAAATTCGTAATTGTTTATTTGGATGACATACTTATTTTCAATAAGGCACGAGAAGAACACTTCCGGCATGTGTGTAAAGTGTTAGAGAAGCTATAGAAGAACAAGTTATTGATCAATCTAAAGAAGTGTACGTTTTTATAGAGAGAGTTAATTTATCTGGGATTTATGATAGCAGAGAACGAATTAAAGATGGATCCGAAGAAAGTGACAGCAATCATAAATTGGCCGTCAACAAAGAATTTGTTTGGGGTACGTAGTTTCCACGGATTAGCAAGTTTTTACAGGAAATTTATTAAAAATTTCAGCGGAATTTGTGCTCTTATGTTGGAGACCATCAAAAAGGCCAGCCAACCTTTTCGATGGACAGAAGCAGCAGAAAAGAGCTTTCATCTATTGAAGAGAAAAATAACAGAAAGACCGATTCTCAGGCTACCAAGTTTTCAAAAATTATTTCAGGTACGTTGTGATGCTAGTGGAACAACAATCGGGGCTGTACTCAGTCAGGAGGACAGACCGGTGGCATTTTTCAGTGAAAAACTAAATGAGAGTAGGCAGAAGTACTCCTCATATGATAAAGAATTCTACGCAGTGGTACAGGCGCTAAGACACTAGAGGCATTATTTGTTGGGGAACAAGTTCGTGCTCTTTTTAGATAATTCTACATTATAGTATGTAATGCAGCAACACAAACTTAATCATAAACATGCCAAATGGGTGGAGTACTTACAGAGTTTTAATTTTGTGCTGAAGCATATCAGCGGGCAAGCGAATAAGGTAGCCGACGCATTGAGCAGAAAAGCTTTACTATTGCAGGAAAGCACTGTGCAGGCTTTGGGCTTTGAACATTTACGGGATCTTTATAAGACAGGCACAGATTTCAGAGAAGCCTATGAGGCGTGCCAAAATCCTTTAATACGAGGGAATAGTCCTTGGTTGGACTATATCATACAGGAGAAATTTCTTCTCAAGGGAGGACAACTGTGTATCCCCAGTTGTTCTATGAGAGAGAATATCATTCGTGAAAAACACAGTGGGGGATTGGCTGGACACTTTAGTATTGACAAGACCTTGGAGCAACTTAGTCATTTTTATTTTTGGCCAAGAATGCGGTGGGACGTACAATGTTTCGTGGCTAAGTGTAAGGTGTGTCAACTTGTGAAGGGGCATAGCCAGAACACAGGACTATATATGCCATTGCCTATTCCAAGCAGACCTTGGGATTCAATGAGTTTAGATTTTTTGTTGGGACTGCCAAAAACACAAAAAGGGTATGATTCAGTAATGGTAGTGGTAGATCGTTTCTCGAAAATGGCACATTTTGTACCTTGTCAGAAAGCTAGTGATGCCGCTTACGTGGCCCACTTGTTTTTTAATGAGATTGTCTAATTACACGGGTTACCAACAACCATCCTATCAGACAGAGACGTAAAGTTCACGGGACATTTTTGGCGTACCTTATGGAAAAATATGAACACAAAATTAAGCTACAGTTTTGCTTACCATCGCAGACCGACGGGAAAGCAGAAGTTGTGAAGAGAAGTCTGGGAAATCTGTTACGCAGCTTAGTTGGAGAAAATTCTAGAATGTGGGACCGAGTGCTAGCGCAAGCAGAGTTTTCTTACAACGATTCGCCGAATCGTAGCACGTGGCTCAGTCCCTTCCAGATTCTTTATGGTATGCACCCTCGTGGAGTACATGAGCTTCGGGATCTTGGTTTACAGGAATGACGGAGTGCGGATGGAGAAGATTTTGCAAATGCAATGAGGGATTTACATGAACAGGTAAGGGAAAAATTATAGGACAGCAGCTCGAAGGATAAGGAACATGCAGATTTGAAGAGAAGAGAAGTTCATTTTGAGGTAGGGGATGATGTGCTCGTACACTTACGGAAGGAGCGGTTCCCTAGAGGTACGTACAATAAACTGAAATACAAGAAGATAGGGCCTTATAACATCTTGCAAAAGTTTTCAGAAAATGCCTACGAAATACAACTACCACCTGGAGTAGGCATATCACCTATATTCAATGTGGCAGATTTGTTTCCGTATACAGGCGAACTGTTGGAAGAAAGGAAGGATGAACCCGGACAATCCACGTGGAACACCCAGGAAGACAGAGAAAGTTGGAAGAAACAAATGCCTTATGTCCAACCTCCTGAGATCGAAGGCATCCTCGAAACTTAGGTAGTTAGGCGTACTCGGCGGAAAGATTATTTTCAGTACCTAGTCAAGTGGAAGAACCGTCCAATTGAGGACAGCTCATGGCTTGATGCCAGGCAGATTGAACGAACAGGGACATCAGTGGAGGAGCTCATGAACCGGAGTCATGATCTCTTCTCACCCCGGGAGCCTGATGCAGGAGCATCCAACTCACAGTGACGAGGCAGAAAGACTCCAACCAGGTTCACAAGCGAGGAACTGAACTGTTAAGTTCTGTTGGGAATAATTTTTCTTTTTTACTTTATTTTACAAGTCAACAACAATTATATGTCTTTACTTTTCCAGTTCAGGATTACTGTAGTTTCGTTATTGATTAAAAGGTAATTTCTGTAATTAGGAAAAATAACCTTAACTGTCCTACAGGTCTTGTAATGTCCAAATGACTATAGTTACGGATAGGAACAGAGGTTATGCAACTGTCTTTGTAACAGAAAGAAACAAACTGCAAGCCTTAACTGAAGACAGAGGCTATAAAGCCAAAAATACATGTAAGGGACAAGTTTCAGTTGAGAAGAGAATAAGTTAAGTAAATTTACTAACAGAATTGTCAAGCATTCAAAATTAGAGAAGTACTGTCCATCAATATTATCTTGTAAGTTATTTATTGATCTCTCATTCATATTAACAGAACTTTATATTATTGTAAACTAAGCATATTGTCATGGCTACTGTACAAGTAAGAATTGCAGTTGAAATTATAGACAAACAGAGAAGATCTTAAGTAGATTCTAGGTCACCAGATAAGCAATCACGTTTGCATACAAGCGCACAGAAATATAGTTAAGGAAGAGCGAATACGCACAGCCACTAAAGACAAGAAAACGAATTGAATTCCCAGCAACGTAACCAAACCACAAACGGAGAAATTACAGGTACCAAATATCATAAATTTCTTTCATAAAAACGATTTTTTCATTTATATTGTTCAGAAATAGTAATTCATAGCCAGAACCGAAAGGGCCGAGTTCCCTCATACATTACAGAGACCGATACAGTCACGGCAAGGGAAAAATTCACTCAGAAATCAAAACCATACAGTCAAGCATAAAACCCTAGTTAGGGTTTGAACACAGATTGGTAACAGGGTTACGTTGAAGCCACGTTCCAATACAGAGAACTCATCTCAGAACGACAACGGCAAACACAGACTACATAATAACCAAACAGTAAACTAGCGAATGAGCCGTCCTTCGAACAATGACTTTTATGCAACAGAACAGTACAAGATACAAGCCTACCCACATATACGCAACCAAACGTTCTTAAACACAGAGACGTGCGCCATCCAACTCACCTGAGAGGACCTGCAAGAGACAAGTGAGAGTGAGCTTGAACCATAGTAAAGCTGAGAGGGACAAAACCCTCTAAAACCAGCATTACAGATTAAAAAGACGAGAGAAAGGAAACCCTCACCTGGAGAATGCGTGAGGAGGAGCCACATTTTCAAAACAGAGGACGCCATAGAGAACTGAAGATAAGAGGAGCAGTTTGGGGTTAGACCAAGAACGAGGAACACGTAAAAATTGAATCAAGGAGTGAAAATTTACCTGTATCATAGACTGAGGGCGCTTTCCCATTATTCCTGTGCTCACAGCCACAGACAAAGCAGTGTTACCAGAAGACGAATAAACCCATAAACCATTACCACAGCCAAATTCGGAAATAATGGACCAGAAGACCAACAACATATATAGAAACGTGATAGCGAAAGCTAAATGCCAGAACTGAAGGATTAAATTCGAACCCCAGTCATTTCATGAACAACCATCATTATAGTGACCATTACAAGCACGCATACCTCAACATTTTTTTATCAAAAACTGAGCTAACAGAGCGGAAGAGCAACTTACCAGAGAGTGAATACGAAAGCCAAGCAAGAAAACCCCAGCACCGAACAACATCGTTACAAACAGGCGAACAAGTAACCAAATGTGCAGCGGAGGCCTCAACCAACAACCAGAGCCAGCTGAAATACATCAGACAGCCATGAAATTGTAACACAGAGACAAAGGAACCATAATACAGCACCCCCACCATTTTTCCATATGCAGAGCTCGAAAACCCTCGGAGCCAACAGAACAATAACAGAGAAGAGTCGAGAAGGCGCACAAAGTTTAGGTTGGTATAGTTTTCCAAGGCAGAGTACTGCCACATTTACACCCACATTCAATGCACAGCTACCATAACTACAGAGCCGCAGGAAAGACGACAGTTCAGCGCCATGTCAACACACAACTGTAATATATAAAGTGCAAAAGCTACGCCAAGTGGGCTGGGTCCCATAAACAAATAAAATATTTTAATCTCTATGCTAATTAAATTATTTCAATGTTAACAATTTACATATTATATATCATTTGAAATAATAATAATAATAAGTCTATGTATTATATAAAGTAATTGAAAACTTAGATTCATATTCAAATTCATATTATTATAGCAATTTAAGTATGTTGAAACAAGATGGACATATAATGTTTCTTAAAAAAAAAAAGTTTTAAAAGAAAATTATTTAGATATTCTACATCATCACAAATTTCATCACCAAATAGTGAGATTTCTTTTGTTCTAAAGAACCTTAAATATATGATGTTATTTATGAGTATTGAGGAATATTTAAACGGATTTGAACAAGGAGGAGGTAGCGCTTGATTGAAAGAAAACATAAAATTGTATTAATGTTGATTGTTGTTATTTTAAAATTATTACCTATTGTGAAGTACATTGACATTTTATGTAAATATATAAATTTATTCATCTATAAATAACAAGATTTTAAAGAACAATATTTGAAATACTTGGGAATGGGACATTTGGAATTGAGATCCTTGTGTGAAATAATTCTCCTACAAGAAAGATTGTAGATAATGTTTTAGATAAGATTTAATGAATAGGAGAGAAAATCCATTAAATAGCTTAACTGGGGAAAGACTCTAAGCTTGGACAAGAATAAAGCACACCGGAACATAAAAGTGAGATTTCAAGGAAAATCCAAGGCAGGTAGTTGTGGAGGACCGCAAAATAGGGAGGACGTTAGTGGAAAAATCTAACATGGAAGAAAGGTATTTTTGTTATCTTGTTGACAATTTCCCTCATCTCGAGGAGAACTGGAAGGGTAGTTCATGGTTGGGTGGCTAATGTGCTTACCAAGTACCAACAATTCTGGTTAGAAAATATGTGCATAAGTACTTATGAAAATAGTTCTAAAATTATTATGGTAAATAAGAATTTTGTTTTTAGTTTTGATATCTTTTAATGTTGAAGTTACAGTTATGTATATGAGTTATGTACATAATTATGATGCTTAATAATTTTACATTAAAGGATAATATCGAAGAATATATTCATATAGTGATTGAAAAATTAGTGATAACATTTCTTATTTTAAAGAAAATGTTATAGGAAATGAAAAGAGGATTTATTCACAATTTCATTGGGTTGTATGTATAGTAAGGTTCTGTAGCTTATTTGTAGAACATTCCATTTCCCTGTAGATAACTATTGTTATAAGAATTTGTCAACAACAATTAACCAGAAAAAGTGAAGAAGTTATAAGAGATAGATTTGGTACAATAATTATGGGAAAATGGATTTGGAATTACTAGGTATAACATTCAACATCTACATCTACATGAATTAACTCTTTCCTTTGTTCTAATATATATTTCATAAGTAAATAACTTACTACATGCATGAGTCAACATGGATTAAATAAGAAGTAATTACTTAAATTAATATGGTTATACTAGTCATTTGGAAATTTGCAATAATAAAGATATTTGACTGTAAACCAAAGATTCTTCAGTTGAAGACATGAAAAGAAATTACAACGAAAAACAATGGACATTATTGATTGCTGGTCAAATTGGGATTTTCTATTTATCAGTTATTTTTTTGTGAAATTTTGATACTACCCTCGTAGATACGCTCATTAAAGTGAAAATTGTATATGCATTGACTACCACATGAAACTAGTAAATTGTTAAACTAAACATATACAAATAGAACAATGATAGATTATTTTGTAGACATGCACATAAAGGGCTTTTTATCTAAACCTATACAAGTGGAAAATAGTTAAGGAAGTAATTCCTTTGGTTTTCTTACCAAGTAAGGCATAGATTGCAAACTCAAGTCATAGAAACAAAGATGCAATGAAAAGAGTAATGAAACAATACCCATTGGCTCATATTGAATTAAATTAAGTGATAAGAATACTATTTAAATAAGAATATGGAACAAATAAAAATGATCATACAATATTGTAGTGAGCATGCTTTTATCCCTATGACACTTCAGAGATTAATTAAAAGGGCCGCCTATAGCTACTCATAGTTTGAGTTTTTTAAATACAACATGCCTAGTTATTTAAAAGGAAAGAAAATGTACATATTAAAGAGAGACTCTATGAGTGATTGATATATCAAAAAATAAGTTGGAGAGTACAATGTACAAGGTTTTCCTCCATAACTATGAAGCATCCATTAAATAAACCTAAAAAGATTTATATTGATAAATGAATCACTAAGAATGTGTAAAAACCAAATATTTCTAGCTCGCTTTTAATGAGTGGCTACATTACAAGGAATAACAATAATCCCTATCAATCACCAGCTAGAAACAAAAACCAGTGGGATGGCTTGAGTTCAGAGTGTATTGTAAGTAACCTCGAGCCATGACACAACAAATTTAGTTGGACTATGGTAGCAGGGAAGGATCCACTTGAAAATTTAATATGGATGGCATCAGCCTTTAGAAGGATTTTTAGACCATGCAAAATAGGAAATAAAAAAGAAAAGCAAATAAAAGTTTAAGGAAAATATTTTTCTGTACCTGTATATGACTACATTCAATTGGAAAGAGAGGAAAAAAACCCTATACTCTCCCTCTAGCGATCGTTTCCTTGTAAAGTCACAAATAAATATTGTGTGTTAAACTCAGTTGAAAATGCCAAAAATGAGAAGAAAAACCATGGAATAGAAATAAAAAAAATAGAAACAATAAATACCTAGAATTGTAAACTCTTTACCACGGTGATGCACAAGAACAACACATCAAAAATCTTAACACTAGGTATCTACCTAAGCAATGATTCAGATTTCCCTTTAGTGTTTGAGGATCTTGTTTCTAAGGTTTTGCACACGAGGTACTTTTGAAAAGGCCAGAGTTCTCTAAATGGTGGTATTTCCCCAAGCGAATACAAGTTCGGTTTTGAGTGAAATACTCAGAAAAGAGAAATGTAATTCACAATACCAACAAGAATTGTAGGTGTGGAAGAACTAATCCACTACTTGTCTCTGCGTGGATAATTGACATTTTAAGAAAGAGACACATAGAATGGAGAGAAAATTACTTGAGAACATATAATTTACTTGTAAAATGAGTCGGTGGACCCTCTGCAGAGTGGTACCTCGAAAGGCACCCAAAGGATGTCTGCCTACAAGCTTCCCAAAGCATCTCTGCCTACAAGCTTTTTCCCTTTTAACATCACCCACTCTTAGCTAAGACATTTTCTAAGTATAAATTTGGTATATCATAATGTGTAATGCTGAAATTTTGAGGAATGTTGTGAGAACATGTTTATATATCAAGGCAAATTTATATCTCCCAACAACTATATGGAATTAATGATATTTTTTAGTTCATTTTGGAATGCATGGATATCCATACACAATTATAAAATTATATGTAATTATCAATATAGTATTTCTCCCTTATTCTTACTTTACCTCGAAATTTCTGCCTGATTATTTTGAAACTTGAATGGGTAAGAAACAAAATATGTAATTGGGAAAAATCCCTTCAAGATGACCCTACACTCAAAACCCCCCTTTTATCCTCTTTGCATTTCGTCTTATGATTTTTTTGAAACTTGAATGGGTAAGAAACGGAATATGTAATTGGGAAAAATCCCTTCAAGATGACCCTACACTCAAAACCCCCCTTTTATCCTCTTTTCATTTCAGCTTCATAATCCTTGGCCTCAGCCAAAATATCTAGCGGGACTTTCTTGGGCAGGATATTGAAAACATAGTTTTGCAAATAGTTTCCCAAATTGCTATAGAATCGCTCATATTTCTCTCACAGAGGAGTTCGTCTCTTGTAAAACATCGGCGGGTATCTGGCACTGCTGGAGCTCATGACCATATGTTTCAAGTATAGAAGAGATGACACCACTACACTAACATGCCCCCAAGCGACCTCAAGTGTTAATCAAGAACTCAACCTTCAAGATGGTTAAGCTAAATTTTCTAGATATGTATATTTTTCCTGTTATTTGCAAAAATAAAGAAAACTGCATAAACTTGCTCTGAAATGGAACATGGGACTTATAAAAACCAAACCACCAAAGAAAATTATTGAACCAGGGCCTCAGAAATCATTAAACTAAATTCAAATTAAATCACCTATTACCAATCTCAAAGCACAATTTTACTAGCATCAAGTTTTGTAACTCTTTTCTCAAATACCCAAACGAATGTATCTTGTTTTCCCTATTGTAACTCTTTTCTAAAGTACCTAAACCAATGTATCTTCCTTTACCCTTTTCTGAGCACTACTATATATATAATTATATTATATTATATGATATTATATGTGTTGTAACTGATTTCTGAAATACCTAAACCAAAGTCAGTACACAGGCTTGCTCTGAAATGGACCATGGGACTTATAAAAACCAAACCACCAAACGCAATTGTTGAACCACTGCCTCCTAAATCATTAAACTAAATTCAAATTAAATCACCTATTACCAGTCTCAAAGCACACTTTTACTCACATTACGTTTAAGTTTTGTAACTCTTTTATGAAATACTCAAACCAATGTATCTTTCTTTCCCCTTTTGTTAGGGTATATATATATATACCCTCAAATATATATATAACCCCTTAGCACGAAATTACAATATTATATTGATACTCACAATGTTTTTCTAAATTTAGATTAACATGTGTCATTTATTTGAACCAAATATATGATTTTATATAAATCTAATAGTTATTTTTATAATAATAATATGGAGTTAATTATATATATAATTAGTCTGCTAGAATAATTTGAATAAAATGCGATTGACACTATTGTTAATATACTCCTAAATATCAAGTAGTTTATTCAATTCTCCATATTATTTAGGTATTATTTTTGTTAGCATGACCATAATATAAGGTCACCAACTTGAAACTTTAAAACACAAAGTTTTAAAATAAGATAATAATATATTAGAACAATCTTTTCTCACATTAAACTAGGTTACATTAATTAATTAATTAATTAATTAATTATATCATATATATATTTCAATATTAGTTATAAAATGATAGAATTTAAAGTTGTACATCAAATTTACACATGGAATTTGAGAGACATATTAATAACAAAATATGTGGCTATGCCATATATAAATAGAATATTTTAATATTTTCGTTATGTAAAATATCTCTCAAGTTCTCTCTCTCCCCTATGTTGATTGGGTATCCAACTCATGAGGTTAGATCCCTGCAAGTGACATGATATGCTTTGATGTAAAGGATTTGATGCTTAGTAAGCATATTTCCTACATATGAACATCAAAATGAAAGGTTTCTCTAAAAAGAAACTAAGTTCTACTTCATTATAGGTTTGATGGCCAAATAGTTAATTTTATAAGATTGTGAGAGGCTATGTATTGAACTCATCATCACTATCAAAATTTTAGAACACCTCAAGTTTGACCTCCAGAGAGTCTTTAGAAGTATATATTTTAGGTCATTATTTTAATATCTCATTTAAAAAATACTTAGCATGATTTTTACAATTGAATTCTTTTATGTCCATGTAGTTGGAAATAAAAATATTTGTTGTGTTCCTAGTTTTATTGATGTTGCAACACTTCATTCTCACAACTTAACTTTATTTCCTTACAAGCTAAAATAATATGAAGGGCCAAACCTCTTCTCACACACTTGGTGGTTGGCTCCACTTCTTAGTAGTAGTAATACTAATGTATAAGTCCTTAGAGAACTCATGCAGGTCCCTTTTTGGGATTCAGGTCATGAGCCTCGTGGTCCTTGGAATATTGATTACTACTAGAATTGATAAAACATTTATATATTGAAATCATATTTTATTATAATATAAAAATGCCGAGGCTATGTAAACATTTTTTTCATTTGTAATTCAAAACTCCAATTTTGGCCAATTTTTTTTTTAGCTTTAATAGACTTTGAGTAATTCTCAATATTTCAATATATTAAGGAAACAATCAAGATATTTTTCTCCCACACCAATAATGGGGGTTGATCATAATTTTGGAATTAATTAACTTTGATCCAATCAAAGCCTTATATACTGTATATTTTTATTGTATTAATATTTTAATATCTAATAGAGAAATATTCATCTTCTTATAAGCCAACTATATGTAAAATTCAAAGATTTCTAATGTATCATCTAAAGGGTTAATAATGCTTTCTTTTGCAAGAATTTTTAGTGTTAACAGGATTGTTGCATTATATGATCTACTCATATAAAAAATAAATTGTTGTCTTTCTCTCATATATTTTTATAAAAAAATTTTGAACTCTAGTCATATGATATGGTGGCATGGTATATATGTTTTAAATTTTCAAAAGGTTAGATTGAATGTATTATGGGATTCTAATATGAAGTAATAATTGAATTATAACTAGTATAGATCTATCTTAACCATGTGTCTAGCAAGAGTCTAGAGGGATCACATGTCTTGATATGCAAACCATTTTTATATGCAATACTTAAAAAAAAATTGCACCTCTAAAGGTTGCATCCCTATAGTAACATGATAGATGATGGTTAAGATGTATCTCTCTCTCCAATTTTACCTTAATAAAAGTGTCCAAATGTAAAATAGTGATGCACTTGAAATGATATAAAAATAAGAATATAATTTTTTACTTAGTTTATATAATATATACACATTTTATTATTATTATTATTATTATGATTTTTATTTAAAATCGTAGATAATATGAAAATTGTTGACATTGAAATAATTTAATAAACATGATCATTGAGATATTTGATTTATGGATTGTATTGTCGACATATATGGATTGATTTATTTTATTAATATTATTTTGGAATATATAAATCAATATTACTTTCAATTACTTCTTCTCTTTTCACATTTAAATATTTGATTTTGGTCCCTATATTAATATGTTTTTTATAAAGTTGATATTAAAAATAAATAGTTAACAATAAATATTTAAATGATATATTTATATTTCCATTTTAAATATAAAATTATAAATAATATCAACTTTGTTTGTTTTTTAAAAATTGGTTTAATTTTTTTTTAAATAACCGATAAACAAAGCATAGTTAGAGTGAGACTATGTTTTATAATAATTTGAATTAAAACTAATGAAATATTTATGTATTTTTTGTATTTTGAATATAGCCTGTATTATTTTCTTCAAGTTTTCTTTTATTTTTATTTCAAAAGGGACACTTCTTAACTGTACATTGAGCATGGACAAAATTACATATCACCCTTACACTCGATTGTAGAAGGAGCCTGTATCCTCAAGCATCTCACATCGATAAATCATATCTCTTTATTATGTTGGTAACGTATAGTTCTTAGAAATAATTGTTAGGAAAGATAATAGAGCGTGTGACTTCAAGAGTTTGTACTGAAGGAAGTTCCCAATTAAAAGAAATGACTTATGAGGTATTTGGAATAATTCATAAAAGTGTTGATGTAGTACCATGAACACCACCTCAAATAGAATTTTATTCTCACAAGCTTCAAGAAGGAGCATTGTGTGAGCCTAAGGAAAGGAACGTGAAGTTTTTCTTTGTATATGAAATTTGATTAAATCTTAAAGCTCTAGAAGCCCCAATGTGGAAAGAGGATGATATTCCTCATCTCTCTTAGGGTTTTATTTGGTTAGTTTTAAAAGGAGCCTCATGCATAGTGTTAGCATAAAAACTAGACAATGAAATATCATGCTGCAGGAAGTGCCCAATATTATGGCAGCTGGGCTATGAGAAGCCATACCATGTAGTTTCATTTTACTTCAAATGAAAATTTTATGTGGTTTATTTCGCATCCAATTTTTTTATGCCTTTAGTTTTTTCATAACCATTATATTAATGGGTCATGATAATAGTCTTGTTTGCATATCCATGTTGACGACCATATGCTAGGCTTATGAATTAATTTCATTTGTTTGGGTAATATGAAACCACCAAGGAAAGAAGGATTGGATCTTCCTCTGAGAGCCATACAGAAATGAGTAATGTTTGTGAGAGGTAGTCATAAAAGCAAAGGAATCAAGTTCTACATGGTGAAGCATAATTCAATGTAGAAGGTGGGAAAGAGTAGACCTTTCCAACGCCTCACTCAGGTAGGGCCCATTATCTTGGTCGGCTCGTGGACTCGTTAGTTATTCATATGGAAATGGAAAAAGGATGAACCCTACTGTTAGCTACCTATACCGATAGGTTTCATTTTTCATGATTGATAGGGGAAGTGCCAATATGATCTACTTTGGTGATACAAAGATCTCATATTCTTGTGGAAGAAATATACTTACATTTGGTTGATGGTGCCCTACATCTGAATGGGTGATCCAACAGCCTAAGATGGGTCATGCCATGTTTCAATTTTTGTCGTAGATTAGAGAAAGAAATCTGTCCAAACAGCTCAATCTTGGCAGGTAAAGTAGATAGGTAGAGAATGAAGGTTCCCAACTACTTAATGTGGGGCCTTGGAAGCAATAAGGGTAGTTTTGGATAGAAAAGCAAAAAAAGAACCAAAGGAAAAGAAAAGGCATGGAAGGGTTTGCAAGTCTAAGTGCACCCTCCTTGGAGTAACAAAAAATGCTAGGCAATAGAGTGGGTAGGTAGATGGGGTTGCAGAAAGCATGGTTTATGGCATTTCACTGGCCAAAGCTAAGGTAAAAACATGGTGCTAGTGCAGATTTCCTATTTCAACAGTTTTACAACAACTTAATGAGGCATGTCTAACTTCTAGATTACGCCCCATCACATTCATGGCTAACATCCCTATGCCACCTATGTTCATGAAAGAAGTCAAAGTCTTTTTTTGGTTCTTGTTTCTTTAAGAGCCACATTTCTTGTGTAAAAAAATTCTTTTTCATTTTGATCTACTTCCTAAAAACTAAGTTGATTTCATATAACAACTTAGTATTTTACCCCCCTCATCTACCTTTTTTCACTCATATTAACTACTAATCTATCACTATTTAACTCCTTATACCCCCTATTCCCCCTATTACTATGTAAATTTGGCAAAAAACCCAAAATATCTATATATCCCCTTCCCCAAGCATTATAACTCTAGGTATCGTTTTGAATGTTTTCAAACGCTAAAACATTGAGCGTGACCCAAAGAGCACTGGAAAATTAATCGTGGGATTAATCCGGGATCTGCTTGGATTAATAACCTAAACCCTCTTTGTACATAAACCTGTGTAAAATCCCATTTTAACACATAACTCTACAAAAAAACATAAAAACCCACTTTTTATAATGTTCCGCCGGGCACACATTTCAGAAAATAATAAAATTTTATTTGCCCCGCATTCCATATCATCCTTGCATCTCATCAACCCGTCGACCGTCGGATCTAGGTTTTCCCATCCAATGGCCCACATTCATATCGAACAGGCCCCGATCACCGAACCTTACCACCCAAGAAATTGTCAGAGGATGACATCAGGCCTCTGCCACGCGTCACCACCATATTTTCTCGGGCCGCCCTCTGACAATACCATGACCGAATCCAGAAGGGTCCGAGAAAAACCACTTACCGCTAGTACTTTACTGCCTACCCACGTCACTGCTACGTCACGCCGACGTCAGTTCGACTCGGTGCCCTGTCAGCACCCCCGCCCGCCAACGCTCCGACATGTCTGCCACTTATGCAATCCCCGTGGACCACTCACAACCTGCCACGTCACTCGATGACGTCATGCTGATGTCACTTGACCCTGACCCCACCTGATGACATCATGCTGACGTCATCCAGAAAAAGTGCCAATAACCCAAAAAGTCCATATTTTAGTGAAAATTCGTTTTTTTTGTCACTTTTGCCAAAAAGACTGTTGCTCACCTCTGCATGCAAATTACGACCATCCGTCGCCAACCTACAGAAATCGACCAGAAGATGGTTGGTGCCTTCAACCCACCTGCATTTGTGGCCATTGCCGGAAATTCACCAGGTATTTATCCAAATCATCCCCTCCACGCTTGGTTGTGTCCATAATTCTCCAAAACTGAATTAAAAAGAGTGAGGAACCTTGTATTTACCAGCAAATCCCCGGTGACCGGCATTCGTTTTCAGTTGTAAGGTTGAAATTCACCTGCTGAGCCCAGATTTAGTCACACTTTCCTAAATTCAGAGTCAGTTCGCGCATTCGTGGACTTAAAACCTGAGCTGCACTAATTCACCGGGAAAACAGTGCTACTAGTCCCTGCATTTGCTCAATTAACTCTCTTTTGAGCATTTTACACTATTATCACCACAGTTTACCCCATTTTCTCTTACAATTTGCCTTACTTTTGCAAAAATACCCCTCTATGTTGTTCTGCCCACTGAAACCAGTTCTAGTACAAGTCATAAGTACTACTTAACCATGGAAACACCAGTAGCCCTGAATATTCAACCTTTGAGTGCCCCACACAGAGAGCTAGAGTGGAAGGCCCTGGGTGATAGAGATTACCAGATGATAGACTCATCTGCCATGAGTTCCAGATTTAATATTCACCTGCAGAATGAGTTAAAAGCCCAATATCTCAGTGGAGCTGATATCTTAGGGATTTGGGACTCCAACCTGCCCATTTACAATCTCCCTCAAGTCAATGTCCTCCTAGTCTTGATGAATCAATGTCGTTCCAGCTATGATCCATGTCAAAGAGCTGTTCTCAGCCCCTCAAGCTCAGTATTGTTCCATATCACCCCTGAGGCCATTAATGAGATGCTACACTTTCACACGGCAAAGCCCCTAACTCCTCTCTCCATCAATGACTTGCTAAAGAAAGGGGGCAAGTTGTCGAGTGCTTAGATCATCAAGATTAATCAGTTATTTGTTCAACCAAAATTTGAAGCTGTGAGCACCACCCCTCCTATAGGATATCAATATCTCAATGAGATGGGCAAAATGCTTGTGGATTTGATCAGTTACATCTTGGGTTATGGGTCACATGAGGATGTTGATGAAACCATTATGGCCATGCTGTCCATATTCTTCCCTGGAACGCCTCCTGTTGTGCACTATGATTTTGCTACATACATTGCCAATAAGATTCATGAACAATTGATGAATCTAGAAAGGGAAAAGGTGTTTAAATAC
This sequence comes from Pinus taeda, assembly GCA_000404065.3. Taxonomy (NCBI): domain Eukaryota; kingdom Viridiplantae; phylum Streptophyta; class Pinopsida; order Pinales; family Pinaceae; genus Pinus; species Pinus taeda. The sequence goes on along the minus strand of APFE030618059.1, from coordinate 6,136 downwards.
ACTAGGTATATCTATCACTTGTTCTTATTTTATCAGCCTGATGCTTTCTCTATTCCTCTCAAGAAGCTAAATGCCCAGGGAAACGCAAGGTCTGTAGTGTTTTGGTCTTCAATCTTTCATCATGTATATTTTTCACCTTACACCTACTGTGAATTCATAGACCTTTTTATCCATCCAGCTATGACCTTTTTATTAGGTGTCCCTCCTCCCAGATTGACAGATGAGATGCAAAGGATTCTTCACCTCTCAAAGGTCTACAGCATTGGTGATTGGTACTTTTACCAACACCATACAGTAATCAGAATATATGGCTGTGAGTTGAACCCTTATAGGCTGCCAAGATATGTCACTATGAGACTTTTTTCCTTAGAGTATTTTAGGCAGTTTGGAAATGCAGACTTTGTCCATTTCCACAGTAAAAACAAGAAGGTGCAACGAAAAGTAAGGAACCAGCTAGGCCCATTTCTATACAACAAAAGGGTGGAAGGAAGCAGATTTGATCCTAGAGACCCTCAAACTGCAAACCAGTTTCCAATGGGTACCTTATGACCCTAATCATTTCATTTCCCTCAGGCGGGTAAAATACAAATTGGGTGGGTATGCTCACGTGAGACTGCCTCATATTGAGAAATATGCCAATTCATTAAGCTGGAAAGAGGGCTACAGAAGAGCCAGTGAGTAGAGAGCAAATGCTACAAAGAGAAGCAAGGAATATTGAGAAAGAGGCTGACTTGGAAACTTGTGGGCATGTTTCCTCTTCTTATCAAAGGCAACTTGGAGGAGCTGCCTCATCCTCTATAGCCCAGTAGCAAGCAGCCGGAACTGTTCAACAGGAATCAAGCAAGGATAAAGGGAAGCAGATGGAGCAGGAACAGCCACCTCCTATAGCAGAACAACAAGCAGAAAAGCAAGTAGAACAGCAAGAAAAAGGGTAAAAAGAGGGGCAGCCAATACAGCAAGAACAAACAGCTGAAGCCCCAATATCCAGTGAGCAACAGGCTCAATAGAATGTGCCTCCTAGGCAAGAAAAGACAGTGGAGGCCTCAGTGCTGCAAACTCCATAGAAAGAAGAAAAGGGAAAGAAGAGGGATAGACAGCAGGAGACTCCCCTCACCACATCCACAAATCAAGGGGAGAAAAGGTAGAGAATGAATCCCCTCTCCGAGGAAGAAATGCCTATTGGGAAATCATTGGGCATGGACCCACCGAGCATGGAGGCATCTGCCAGTTCCTTTCAGCAGGAATAAGAAAGAACCCTTGGAGGAGAGGTCAGCTCCTCAAGTCAGCAAAGGAGAGCTGAGACAGGTATCAAGCAACAATTCATCGACATTAAAAGGAGAAATGAGCCACTTAGGCTCCAGATCTACAACCAATTGCTTAAGATGGCCCCTACCAATCAGCAGAGGCTTATGTCAGCCTACGACATAACAGAAGGGAAAATGACCATGAGTCATTTCATGCCAACCATGTTGTAGCCACAATTAGCTGTAGACTATATAAGAACCAACCTTCGGGTTCTTGCCAAGGACATCCACCCTATGGACCAAATAGAACTTCACAAGAAAAAGGGTGAGATGGTATATTCAACATTGGTAGATAAAACCTTATTCGCAAATAGGTTGTAAAACAGCCTAAACAATACAGCTGCCCAACTTGAGTTGGAGAAGGCATCCTCTCAGGCCAAAGACAACAGGATCAGGTCTTTGGAGGATATAATCATAGAGCTTGGGCATGACCCAAAGGATCCAAAGGCTATACAAACGCTGTTGAAAATAAGAGATGCAGACCTTGCAGCTCTAAGAAAGAAGATTAAAATCCCAGCAACCTTTCACCCTCAAACAGAAGAGGTTGCCCAGCAAAGACAGGACCAGGATGTAGCAACATTGCTGGTAGGACTGCACACGCAGCTAGTGTAAACACAAGGGAAGCTGGAAGAGACAGAGGCTGCACTGTAGGCAGCCCTACAGTAGAACGAAGGAGGTCAAACTTCTCAGCCCCCTCCATAGATCATAAACCTTGAGGAGCCCCCACAGGCTACTGCTCCTCCCACAGGGTAGACAGCTCCATCAACATCAGCACCAGCACCAACCTCAGAGCAGGCTCTGAGCCTTGATATGGAGAAGTTGATGAGTGAAATCAAGATCCTAGAAGCCTAGATGACAGAGCTAAATGAAGCCAAGGAGAATTTAGCTAAGCTAAATGAAAAATATGACAAATCCAAGAAGAATGTAGCTGAAAAAGGGAGAGAAATAAAAGCTCTCAAAGAGAACATAAAGGAGCTAGAGAAAGAGCTCACCCTTGACAAAGTGGTGGCTGAGGTCAAGACAGTTTTGTGGGCCAACATTGGCCAATCAATAACAGGTCAGTGGCAGTATATTGAGACTATCCATGAGAAAATGGAGCTCATAGGCAAAGCACAGAAGGAAGTCCATAGAGCAAGGGCATCTCTAGGCAGTATGCCTGAGATAGCCAATAGAATGATCAATGTTCTTAATAACCGCACAGGTCCTCAGCTGGCAGCAATAGGAATCTCCAACAAAACTGAAACCATCCAGCTGATAAAGAGGGTCCTCACATTGAAAATCGTGGTACAAACATTGGATAGAAGAAGCCAGGACATGCAAACAGAAGTCAACAGATTCATGGATAAGTTTGCAGCATTACAGGGCAGAGGTCTTCCTGGCTTGCTGAACAGCGCAGGGAGACTACTATCACATGAGAATTATGCAAAAAGGGTGAACACATTTGCCACCAATCAGATCACTCAACGATCAAGTACTTCAGAGGTAACATGGCCAGCATCTGGGAAAAGTCTCTATGACATAGTAGAGAACTTATTTTTTATTATGAATGAGATGAGACAACTGTTTGAAGTGCCTCCAAACTTCTACAAATACACAGAGGCAGATGAAACCTTAGATGCAATTTTGAGACATCAGTTGCCTACACAGGAGTGGTGGACCAGAATGATACAGTTGTTGTTGTAAACAAGAGGCTTTCATCAAAGTTTTTTCATCAAAAAACATAAGTCATCATGTTCAGAAAATGTGATGAATACACTCTGACTGGAGAAGAGTGGAATGAGCCAACTCAGCAGGAAGATTCAGCCACTAAAAGAAACACTAATAGCTACAGGTAACAGGGCCGAGAAAGCTACAGCATGACAAAGCATAAAGACACATCATTCAGCAATAATGCAGAACACTCAACCAACTCAGTGGCCTCCAAAGGTCAAGAAGATTTTTGACAGAATTAAAGACTATTTATTTTATATTTAGGGTAGCAATAACTTCCTTATCTTCTATTTTGTAAAGTTGGTGACCATATTTAATTTATCAAGTGACTCAGCGGTTCAGATATTTTGTAAAAACCAATTGTATATATTCCCCCTCGCATAAGCTTGCACGGGTTGTTGTTTTTTGTTAAAAAGGAGAACTCAGCTATAATTTCTGGAAGAATAACATAAACAAAGCTTGGAGTTTATAGGAATAGGGTCTTACTGATGCATGCTATCTTGGAACCATTGAATGCTATAGGATTCTAGTGCTATGGCTTAATATAATAGGTGTTCTCTATCTCTGATAATGTTTTATTATTTGTTTAACTCACATCTCTCATGTGTTGTTCTAAATCTAGGAAGAAAGAAAAAGAATAGCTGAGGATTTGTCCACGGAGACACCCTGATCTTAATCTGTCTTTACTATAAATGTTTTGTATGATTTCAGTTGTTTAATTGGAATTCTTAATTGCTCCAATAAACCCTGAATATTTCACAGTTACTATTTAGTAATTCATGTATGCTACTAAGTAGAAATTGTTGTTTAGATTGTTATCACATTGTCCGTAATTCCATTTCCCATTGTTTCACTCACTAATCAGAATTTATATTAAGAATAGCCATCTAGCCTTGCAGTAAAACTTTCTGTATCACAGGCACCAGGACTGTCTCAGATTTCTGACTCCATATGCCCAATGGACTAGCATCTTTCACACATTTCATGCCCTTCTCACAACAACAGTTCACAACCAAAGTCTCAAACAAAAACTGAAACTTATAACTAGCCTAAAATCTTCACAAAACAGAGCTAAAACTTAAAGAGAGAGCCCTCTCTGATTATAGGTAGGCTAGGACCTATACTCCAAAGCTTGGTTAGTGGTTACCCCGGCCGTATTCCCTTGGGAGTCATAGGGAACAACCTGGGTGTTAACATAAATGGCAACTCCACTGGGGACTTCCTCAGGATTTTCTAATTGTTTTATATTTCCTAAAGCTACAAATGAAGCCTGAATGTTAGCCAAGAAGCCTTCAAAACTGTTTATGTTTTACATTAACAAGTTTAGATAAAAGCTGCTTCAGTCAATCTTCATGCTAGCTTTGAGATATACACATCCATTCCAAAATCTTGTCTCTTCCTTGCAGATACAAGAAAATTCCAAAAAATACTCAAAAAACAAATTCAGAAGCTGGCTCCCAAGAAGAATCCACGGTATACAAGGTCAAATCCTAACCCTAATCCACCAATTGTTTTTGAAAACCCTAACACAATCCCTAAAATCATTAGGAAGCAACAAGGGCAGGAAAATCCTACTGATTTGAGTCCTGAGACAATTTACCCTAACCCTGTTCCTACTCCAATCAAGGTCCTATTCCACTCTACCCCTAATTCCCCTAGTTCTCCACCTACATCTCAAAGCCCTCCTTTCACACCTTCATCCACCGCACATATTCCCTTGACCAACACTTTAGTTTTTGCCATACCTATTACCCCTGTTGTACCAATCGTTCCTGTTGTACCGTTTATCCCTGTTAATCCTATAAACCCAGAAATTATGGATAATAGATATGCGCCCCTGCAGTTACTTGCTAATGTTGCAGCTCTACCTCAGGACTACCAATCCAAAATCTCATATTTTGACTCCACTGTCCCTTTCACAGCTATTCAGCATGCCAAAAGGATGCAAGATCATTTTGAGAACTATGAAATAGATGATGACAGTGTGAGAATGAGAATTTTTGTTCAGAGCCTGAGAGGTGATGTAAGAACCTAGTTTAGATCACTTGCTGTAAATACCATAACAACTCCTGATGAGCTTTATCAAGCCTTTACTAACAGACGGGAAAAAAAGAAAGATCCCTTGCACATACTGGGTGAATATGATACAATCAAACGAGGTCCTCAAGATACCGTTTTGGAGTATTGTGCAAGATTCAACAATGTATATAACGCAATACCACAGAATTTAAGACCTCCTCCTGATTTAGTTTTGTACAGATTTCCTGATGGTTTTCACCCTGATATGGCATATCAATTAAAGGAAAGAGCCCCTGAAACCCTTGAAGATGCCCAAAAAGTTGTTGTCACAGTAGAGGCTAACCTAATTGCCAAAAGAAACAGGGGAAGATTGGAAAAGAGAACCACCTTCAAAGAAGAACCCTCGGCCTTTGATCAGAAACTGGATGCAATACTCACTGGTATGAAGAGGTTGGGTGATATAGTAGAATCAGTTGAGAGAAAGTCATCATG
>APFE030618047.1:479839-491991 GCA_000404065.3 Pinus taeda | reverse complement strand
TTTTTCTCCTTGTATTTCTGAAAGACTTCCTTATATAGCTGTTTTTGTTTTTCAGGTATGAACCTGCTGTCCAGATACTTCCATTCTTGGAGAAGCCTTCTCATGATTTTCTCCTCTTCTGCTTCGTTTTCAGGCGGGTTTTCCACTTCCATCTGAGGTTCCAGTTCTGTTTCTATTAACTTCTCTTCCGGCTGTTCTCTGCTTTTTTTTCTTGAATTTGTTTCTTTTTCTTTCTCCTCTCCAGCTATTTCCATGGGTGTGTCTTCTGGGTCCTCATCGTCTTCCAGGTTTACTTCATATTCTTCATTTTCGCTATGCAATGCCTGAAATTTGTTTTGATTACTTGTTTGGCTGGGTTTCTTTTGAGATTGAGTCTTTGGTCCCTCTTTATTCTGCTTCTTCTTCCTTACTACCTGCTGAAAGCCTCTCTCCGGGTCCTCCATTCTCTCAGTACTTTTCTGTAGGTTCGCCTAGCTTTTTTTGGATTCTTCCTCTTTATTCAGTGGGCACTGCCTGTATAAGTGGCCATATTCATGGCAAATGCGGCATCGGAAAGGAATATGTTCGTAATCAATTGGCTGCTTCCAGATTGCATCATGATACTCTACTTCGACATTTTCCGGGAGAGGATCTGACAGATTTATGTAAACACAGATTCTCGCATAAGCATTGTATTTACCTCGTTTCGTAGCCTCTGCAATTTTAACAAAGCTCCCAATCGTGTTGCCAATTCCCTCCAGGATTTCAGGGTCCTAGAACTCATCAGGAAGCCCAAACAGTCTGACCCAGACTGGTGCATCAAGCATTTTTTCCTTTTCGGGGTTGTATCTCTCTTCCCAAAATTTCATGAACAGGCCTGCATTGTTCAAGAAATATGGTCCCTCCTCAAAGATCCTATTCTTATCTTCCAGGTTGGAAAAGATCGCTATGAAAAAACCTTGGGCTCCAAGTTTGAGATCTACCTGTCCCCTAGGTCTCCATCTCTGGTCGATCCATCTGTAGAGTTCCCGCTTAGAAGGCCAATACCCAACAAACCTACATATTAAGGCATGGTCTCTCATGTAGCAGTTATATTCTTCCAATTTGTTGTTGGGAACGACATACCTTGGCTGTGTTTGAGCCCTAGGTAGGCATTTTCCTCTCATTCTTTTCTGCCACAGGTTGCCCATTACTGGGGCATGACTTTTCTTCTCAGTGTGCTGTTCTCCTCTTGTACTCGTCTCGCCTATTACCACGTTTTTGAAGGAGGGGATCTCTCCCCCCTCCCTTGGCTCTCCCATTTCGCTCAGGGCATTATCTGGGATTTAAAATTCCGTTTTCTGTTGAAATCTCCTAAAATAGCCCTACCCTGTAGCCTAGAAATCACTGACAAACTGCAGCCCCGCTGCCCTCCTCCCTGCTCCGACCTGACTGCTGACCGATCCGACAGCTACGTCTCTGCAACCCTGCAAACCCTCATCGCCCGCTCCGCCCGCGCAAGGTTCATCCAAGTTCCTTCTCGTCAACTTTAATATATATGTATATATTATAATTATTAATACAATTTAAATAAATAAAAAATAAATAAATACTAACCATTAAAAACATTTATTTATTATATATTTTTACCTATTATTGTATATTTAACTATATTATTTATATATTTAAACTTTTATGTTTACACTAATTTATAATTTTATTTGGAATATTTATATATATAATTATATTTATATATATTAATAATATTTAATAAATAATTCATATTAAATAAATAAATTACTTTTTAAACTAACCATTAAAATTTATTAAAATTATTAAATGAACATTCTCGTCACTTAACACCCTAATATTTTTTAATTTATATATATATTATAATATATATATATATATATATATATGTTAATTAATATTATTAAATAATTTAAATAAATAATAAATTATCTTTTTAAAACTAACACTCAAATTATTTTATTTATTTTTATTATCTAACTGTTATCTTTTTTTCTTTTTTTCTTTTTTTTTTTTTTTTTTTTTTTTTTTTTTTTTTTCAATTGGTCTACTCCTATTATCTATACAAAAAGTGTTACAGCGAGGTAGCGACCTCGAAGATTCTTGCCATGAAGTTGGCATTTTGCAAAAAAATCTTGTCATCCTGACTATGGAGCCAGCGAAAGACTTACATCAGAGTTTTTAACTTCCAGGAACATTGACCATTCCAAAAAAACTCCAAAACTGACCATGCAGCGATCCATTACTATGTTAAACATTGCTATCTCATGAACAAAATCTAACATAAATAAAACAATAATAGACTCCAACATGTGGAGTAGACAGAGACCAGAAAACAGGCACGAACACAGTAAATTGAAAGGGAGGCGAACTCCTTCTTCGGTTGTAGAACAAAAACGGAGGCACGGGCTGGTTCATTTGTCAACTAAGGTAGACGGCTGTTCCTCAACGATCCTGCACCCAAATTGATCTGAGTCATTTGAGTCTGATGGATGGACCGCTGAGCCTGGAGGCTTTCCTCTTGCTGGCGCGCTCGGACCTGCATTGGCTTCAAAATTCACAGCGGACAAGCCTCCTGTGACTTGGCGCTGGTTGACATTTGGATTTGCCATCCTCTGATCTGCAGGAACCCCAAGTTGAGCCGCTCCCGAACCCCTGGCATTTTCACACTTTTCAATCGTTACCGAAACTATGAAGGAGGAGTTTTCCAGGGAACACGGAATGCGGAAACGGGCAGTGGGATGTGCATTATGCTCACAGGCTTCGATCCTAGCTTGCCCTCTTCCCCTGCCCCTGCCACTTCTGGTGGCAGGATAATTGGAGCGACCGAACTCCAGCGCATCCGAGGATGGGTCCGAGGTGGTGGAGGAGTGCTTATGGGTGGCACGACAGCGGGAGCCGCCTCGCCTACTCACCATTCTGAGTCTTTCTCGCAACATAGTGATACACCGAGAAGTGACATAGAGGGGCGAGTGCATAGAGGGGTGAATACACAGAGGGGCGAGTGCACAGAGGGGCGAATACACAGAGGGGTGAATGCAAAGATGGCGATGACTGAAAAACGAATGCTCAGAGAGAGGCGGAGACAGAGCCCAGACGAAGCTGTGAGCCCCCGGAGCCAGAGCCAAACGGAAGACGAAGATGGAGAAGGCTCTTGAAACCCAGTCGAGACAGACTAACAGGGACAAGCTAACAGAGAGGCTCAGAGAGTCGCCCAGAGTAGCGACCTTTATGGAGTTGAAGGCCTGCAGCGTAACCGCGGGAGTGACGAATAGCCTGAGAGCCATCGCGCAATTAACCAGGAGCCTGAAGGACAACGTTAATGCTGCCATTAATAGAGGTGTGCGAGACGAGCTCCCTATCCCATAACCATAACAAATGGCACAATTGGGCTGCCATCTGCCTAATTGACACGCCTCCATCGTACCCTTTAGCATGTCAATCACCCGCAGTCGGGATCGGGTAGTCCTGTTGCACCAAAGAAGTGCATTCTTGTTTGAGTTGTCCATCATCTGAGTCACTAAGAGGACCTGAGAAGGAAGGGAGCTACTGGTTGACCCCTTGGTTGGCCAATCTGTCTGCTACTTTATTGGCCGTGCGTCTTACATGCTTGAATGTGATGCTATGGGGGCGCCGGAGCCTTTCCTCCAGAGTTTCCAATCTGCTGAGCAACCTCCAACTAGAAGCTATCTTGGCTGCTGAGGTACCTGCTTAAATCCTAGTAGCTGCTGTAATTAGGATAAGGGAATCACCCTCTACCTCTAGCGGGAAGAAGTTTTTTTGATCTGCTATGCAAATCCCTTTCCACAATCCTTCCAATTCCGCAACGTTGTTGGTATCTTTGCCAATTGTTCCATAGTAGATATGCAATGCTGCGCCCATTTCATTCCTGAAGACCCCTCTATAACCAGCCGGCCCAGGATTTCCCTTGGCTGCCCCATCAAAGTTCAATTTGTAAGAGTTTGAGGCAGGAGGGGACCACTTGAGAGGAGAGGCATAACTGGTTGGAGGACGGGATTTGACATGGGTCAAACAGGACAGATCCAGATTCCAAGCTTTCATGATGAGACGCTCCTGAGGAGAGTCTGGCAAATCTGTGTCTTGCCAGTGTCTAATAGCCAGAGTTTCTTGGTGATTTTGCTTCAGAAGAAGCCATAGAGTTTCAATTGGCCTGCTGTTATTGTTGAAAACTCTGTTGTTCCTTTCCTTCCATAGTATCCAATAGAGAAAGCCTTGGATAAGGTTCCACAACGAGTTTAGAAGAGGGCTATGGAAAGGGTGCTTTGGCCATTTTATTATGGTGTCTACTATGTCTCCCTACCGTTTTCCTGATCCTCTATTACATTGATCAATTTTCTCCCATAACTGAGTAGCTAGAGGACAGGTGTCCATGAGATGCAAGATGGATTTGGAGTTGAGATTGCAATTGGGAGATCTCGATGGTCCAATGAATCCTCTTTTTTTTCTTCAGATTGTCCCAAGTAAGGATACGCCTCTTACTTAAGAGCCATAGAAAGGTGGAAACCTTAGGCCAAATTCCTGGTTGCCACACATGGTCCCAGAGCTGATCCCTTTCTGTTTGAGTGTTGGAGTAGCGCAACTGGTATGCTTCCTTGGTGGTGAACATTCCTTTTGGCGTATGTCCCCATCGCAGTTTTTCCTACTGATTCGAGTGCTTGATTCTTCTGTGATTTAACTCCTCATCAATTTCTGTGTAGGTTTCCCCTTGCCAATTAATCTGCCAGGTGCTAGCAGGTTTCCATAGTTTAAATTCTTGAGGCGGTTGCTGCTGCTAGAATTGATGAACATGAGTAAGATTAGCTTGCTGCATAGAAGCCTGCCAGTTTGGATTGTAGAAAAGAGAGGCTAGTTTTGGGAGTTGTTGCCATGAGTCCTCCCAGAACCTAGTTGTGGTACCTGAATGGATTTCCCAGAAGCTGTGCTCTTGTATGAAAGCGCTGTGAAGCTTGGTGGCATTCCAAATCATGGAGCCTGGAATGGTAGTGCTGATTCTTATGAGGTCATCCCATTGACTTCCTGGCGCATATTTTGCTTGCCAAAGCCGAGCCCAGGGGATGTGTGGTTTGGCAATCCAATTCCACCATATACGGACTCCCATTGTATTGTTGCTTTGGAGAGGATCCGTTAATCCGATCCCACCACCTGATTTTGGCTGGCAGACTTCATTCCAATTAGCAAGAGCCCATTTTCTATTGAGACCAGTGGAGCCCCACAAAAAGTTTCTTTGTAGATTGCGGATTGCCTTGAGAACCCATTTGGGTGCTGCCAGAATAGAAAAAAGATACAAAGGCATGGCTTGGAGAACATATTTGATCAGTATGAGTCTGCCAGCCATGTTGAGTGAGCGAAATGTCCATGAAGAGAGTCTTGATTCCAATTTGTCGAGAAGCATCCTCCAGGAGGCATGTTTAATGGCCGAGTCCAACAGAGGAGCCCCCAAGTATTTCGAGGGAAGCGCTGCGATGGAGAATCCTAGAATTCGAGCAATGTTTTTTTGAGTAGTCGCTGGGGTATTGAAAAAGAAAAGTTGGGATTTGGAGGCATTGATAGAGGTTCCAGAGGCTTCGGAGAAGAGAGAGAGTAGGGCGTTGGAGGCTTTTGCCTCTTGAGATGAGGGGTGACCAAAAAGCATTGTATCATCTACAAACTGTTGATGGGATAAAGGGTGAAGACCATGTAGAGAGATGCCCCTTAGAACATGAGAGGAGATAGCATGGTGAAGTAGACAACTGAGCCCTTCTGCCATGAGGACAAAAAGGAAGGGGGATAGGGGATCCCCTTGACGAATACCTCTACAGGGGCAGAAGGGCGAAGAGGGTGAGCCGTTGAGCAGGACTGAGAAACAAGGAGAGGAGATAAGATTCATTATCCACCTTGTCCATGTGGCATTGAAGCCAAATGCCAATAACATTTGATGTATATATTCCCAGCTAAGTTTATTGAAAGCTTTGGAGAGATCAAGCTTTAGAATCATACCTGGCTTTTTGAGAAGTTTTAGGGAGTGGATCACTTCGTTTGAAAGAATAATGCTGTCCATTATCTGACGCCCTTCTACATATCCAGTTTGCTCCGGCAAGATGAGAAGAGGGAGGAGAGGTTTGAGCCTATTCGCCAATACTTTGGAGATGAGTTTGTAGATGACATTGCATAATGTGATCGACCTATATTTGTCGGGCGTATTTGGTTCATCCCCTTTGGGAACTAGTGCTAAGAAAGTAGCATTTAGGGAGGGGAGAATCCAGTGCATAGATCTTGATTCTTCCACTAGTTCCCAAACCTCTATGTTGATGAGCTCCCAGGACTCATGAAATAAGTTGGCGGTGAAACCATCAAGACTAGGTGCCTTGCCGTCCTTGAGTTGGGCCATCACATCTTCTACTTCTTGCATTGAGACGGGTTGGAGCAAATTTTTGTTGTGGTCCTCCGTTATGATTTTAGGGATGTGCTGCGTGATAGTTCGAATGGCTATTTCTCTGCTACCTGGTTGTTCCTTAAGATTTTCTTGAAAGTACTCTTTGAATTCCTTTTCTATATCTTCATGCACTTCTAATCTCTCCCCTTGACGATTATTAATGAAGGCTATATTATTGTGCATTCTTCTTTAAATGGTGGATCGATGGAAGAATTTTGTATTCTTCTCCCCTTCCTTGAGCCACCTGATTCTGGACTTTTGTCGCCACATGATTTCTTCTTGTTGCCTGCGTGCTTCAATTTCAGTCCAAAGGATCTACTCCTGATGCGCATGTACTTCTGTCCTTCCCTCCAGGATGATGGTCTGTTGAAGTGAGCACATTTGCTGCTCCAACTTTTTTTGATTCTCCAGAATATTGCCAAATTGAGTTCTATTCCAAACTTTGAGAACTTGTTTAAGGTTTTTTAGTTTCTGTTGGAATTGGAACATTTTGGCTCCTTCAGGGGGGATAAAGGCTTTCTAAGCCTCACTGACCATTGCTTTGAAGTTGGGATTTGAGAACCAAAAGGCTTCAAAACGAAAAGTTCGATTACATTTTTTACCTGGCCGTGACCATTGTAACATAATGGGCCAATGATCTGATCCTCCCTGGGGCAAGATGGAGGCATGAAAATCCCCTCCCAGGTGAATGGCATTGTCCGAGATGAGGAAATGATCTAGCATGGAAGCAATATTCTGGGTTCCCCTTCGTTTATTGGTCCAGGTGTATATACCATTGGAACCCTGAATATCCATTAGTTGATTGCTTTGAATGAATTCTTTGAAACTAATACTGCCACCTTCTAACTTCGATCTGCCTCCATTTTTCTCCTCCAGAGCCATTATAATATTGTAGTCGTCGCCACTAATCCAGAGGGGAAACTGTCTATTAGAATTGAGAATTGTGAGTGTATCCAAAAGCGCTAGTTTTTGTTGTAAGACTTGCGGAAAATAAACATTTGAGAGAAGACCATGAATGTTTGTCCCGATGAGATGGAATGATGCTTGAATGAGGAAATGGGTGGCATGAAATTCATGAAGAGTGAGAACCTGCGGGTTCCACATGATTGCTAGCCCGTCGGAGGCTCCTAAGGCATCCACTGAAACTGAGCAGCTGCCTGACCAGACCTTATTAAGGATTCTTTCTATAGCAGCGTTGTTACTTTTTGTTTCTTGAAGAAAAACTAAAGAAGGCTTTTCTTGCTGGATCAATTTTTTTAACATTCTGTGTTTTGAGGGGCTATTGAGCCCTCTCACATTCCAGGAGATGAGCTTCATGAGGAACAGTGGGTTTAGGGTTTGTAGAACTTTGTCAACTTTGGGAATCTCCCAGATTCCATTAGTATTTCTCCTATGATGATAGTCCTTTGCAGATCTGTTTTGCGCCCTCTTTTATTCGTTTCTTTTAGGATTTTCTTTCCATCCCAGGGGCTTCCGGCTTGTATACCTAGACATTTATTATGCTGAGCTTTGGTTAGAACTCCTTCCAGCCTGTCGATTTCCCATGGTGGTATTGAATTGTACTCTTTCTGCTTGCATGCTGTTTCCAATTTGAGGATATCCAGACCTTCCAGGCTAACATTCTCTGGATCCTCGTCCATTATTGTAGGAGTGTTCTGATCTTCCCCTATTGTATTGTCATGTAGACTAAGAGCTAGAGCAACATCAAGCTCCATTGAAGAAGACTGCATGCCGATTTCTGTAACAGGGTTCTCCGAGGCGGAAGAATTTAGAAGGCTGGATGGAGCGGAGGCTGAGGGAAGCAGAGAAGTTTTGATACTCTGGGAGGAAGAGGGGGGGCGGGGATCGCCTGAGGATCTTCACTTTGCTTCTCTGAGGAGTCTTGAGTGGTAAGGATAAGGAATCTGTTCTGGGTTTCAGGCTTTTTGGGGCTATCAGGGGCTACAGGATTTTTCTTTACATGTTGACGGCGATTAGGGACTTTAGTAAATCCTTCAGAATCTTTGCTGGTCTCATTAGCAGGGGTGTTGGGCTGAGTATTCAAAGGACAATTTCGGAAAAGATGGCCGTGTTCATGGCATTTACGACAACGAAAAGGAATATGCTCATAGTTTAATGGTTGAATCCACTCAAAATCATCATGATAAAGACTTACCGAATCTGCAAGAGCTTTGGTTAGATGCATCTGGACGCAGATCCTTGCGTATGAGGTATATCTTCGAGTTTTGGTTTCCTCAGCGGCTTTGATGAAAACCCCTATGTTATTGCCTATGTCCTTTAACGTTTCCTCTTTCCAGTATTCCGAAGGAAGGGAGTACATTCGTAAACATACTGGAGCCCAGCTGAAGTCTTCTTTATCTAGGTTGAAATTGGCGTTCCAATCTCGAAGGTACAGACCTGAGGAGTTAAAGAAGTACGGGCCGGCCTCAAATATGCGAGATTTGTCCTCCAGACAGTGGAAAATTGCAGTGAAGAAGCCTTTGGGACCAAGCTGCAGAGTGACTTGTCCTTTAGGCTTCCATTTTGAAGCGATCCAGCGATGTAGGGCCTTTTCAGTTGGCCAGAAGCCAAGAAATATGCCTATGAGTGCATGGTCCTTCATGAATTGGATTTCGCTGTTGATTCGATGACTGGGGAGATCGACTTTGATTCTTTCTGCAGTTTTCGGAATGCATGTTGCCGAGGTCGCCTTTGGCTGTGACGCTGGAGACTTTTGGTTCACGCCTTTATCTTTGGCAGTTGCTTCATGTGCTGCTGAGTGTTCAGCTTCATTGTCAGCTGGTACTGTGCCCTGATCAGTTCCTGGGAATGCGCATGGAAGGAACAGAGTAGCTGCAGGCCTGGAGATGTCAGAGGCGGAGACGTTTGGAGGAGGGGGGGATGATCCCGCCCCTCCTGAGGGCGCTTCCATGGCTAAGAGTTCACCAGGAGCGTTGTGGTTCGAGCGCTAGAGGCCCAGAGGAGGCAAGAGTAAGGGTTAACGTGTTTGGAGCAGAGCAGAGCATTCGCGCAGAACCTAGGGCTTTGTGTCAACCTAGCTAACTTGACCAATCCTAACTTTTATCTTATATAACTAATCTATATATATATAAACTATATATATATATATATATATATATATATATATATATATATATATATATATATATATATATAATATATATATATATATATATATATATATATTAAATAAAGATATTATAATAATAAAACAATTTAAATAAATATAAATTACTAACCATTAAAAGTATTTTATTTATTTATATATTTTTACCTAATTTAACTTATTTCCATAAATCATAATAATAATAATAATAATATTAAAATAATTTGACCTGAGTCCTAAGGTCAAAATTAGCCGATAGTCAATTTAGCCGTTGGAGACTCTGCTTAGACTATATAACTTGCTAAGCTGGATCTGTTTCTTCAACTTGTCCTGACGATGAACCACACTGGTTGGTTCGAAACACGTCGACAAATGTCTGTCTACATGTGATTTACGCCGAAGTTATTCTTTCAATTATTCGACATGTTAATAGTGGAACATTTCCATCTTATGCACATTACAAACCTAATTTAAAGTATCGTTTGATTCACTAGTTGAGCCTTTCACAACCCAATAATGTCTGCATAATCATGTTATGCCATAGATGCAGTGCATCTTCCAAAATTACGACACATATACAATCCAAACAAATTGTGGAGACATATCTAAAACAAATCAATTTTGTTTTGGTAGATAAAGGCCGCAAACAACTTTTTTAGGATTATTCATAACAAGTTGGAGGGTGAGGGAGGTTGAGATATTGTCTACAAAATACCTAAACATTGAGGAGGTGAAGCTTGTGGATCATGTTTGGACAAAATGTTTTTGAGTATTTGATCCCTTTATCTAGTGCGAAGATTTTGCTTGTGGGTTCTGGATCCTTTGATTTTGTCTTTGAGGGAGTCATTTCTTTGACCAAAACTTGGATAGCTTTCTTAAGGTGGATCCACTTACCTTATTTAAGAATTTGGTTGATTGGAATTTACTCTTTAATGATATTATGGAAAGTGATTTTCTAGTTGTGACAGATTGCGAGGGCTCAAACCCTCATGCAATCTCCTTTGTAGGGGCTAGTAATGATGGTTATGTATCAATATGTAACTCCACTGATACATTGTGATATGAAGCTTTTTTTTATTCCCTAACTTAACCATCTAAATAAAGATCTAGATTGGAGAAGTATCAAGAGCCGAAGGAATTTTTGGCCAAGATACAATGGTAAGGGCCCATCGTTTTGTAGGCCAATATTTGGATCTAGGTTTCCTTCCTAGTGTTAGGTCTATTAATGAGAAGCATATGTCAGGTGTTGGTTTGAATAATAACCAAAGGACTTGAAGGTTTCTCAAGGAGAAGGAGAAAATAATGAAGATGGGGGTTAGGGAGGGCATTAGGGTTGTTCAAATTATAGATTTTCTTAAGAAAACCCCACTTGTATGGTTCTTTGAGAGGAGGTTTTCAATGGATGCAATGAACGACTAGTTGTAATGATGGAAGAATATTTTTATTGGATATGGACCCTTGTCTTTTCTCTTAACAAAAGGGTAGATGAGTTTTTTTATTTTCATTTTAGATGTTCTCTCTCTCTTTCTCTCTCAACCTATATTTCATTGAACCTTGACATCCCTTTTTTTATTCACAATATGAGGAGTCATCCAGAGTTCACATTTAGGTTAAATTCTAAGGTTTACCACTTGAGTTTTGGTTGGTGGATTTGCTTATTAATCTTGGAAATCTTTTGGGGAAAACAATACTTCCTTCAATAATAGTCATATCCATTCAATGGGGAAAGTACTTGTTGATATCGATGCCAAAGATGGATTGTTCGATTGTTTCGAGGTTGTAATATGGAGTCCTACCTACATTTATATTATGAATTTCCAAAATATTCCTTTCTATTATTCAACAAATCATTGATATGATCACTTAATGCCTAACTGCTCCCACCCCTTTGTCATATCAATTTGGAAGTGGATAGTTTCCCCCTTTCGTGATGTGCATGTAGTAAAAGACTTGAAGCAAGTCACTCTCTCTCCTAAGGTTACTTTGTTAAGAAAATCTAGGATTTGGAGTGTGTTGTTTTAGGCATTAGTAAAGACAATAAATTGGAGCGTTTTGCAGAGTTATTATCTAGTTGAAGTCTATGATTAGATTCTCTAGATAAGGTGCCTAACAACATCCCATGTTCAGTTGAAGAATCACTTGAAAATCCAATCTTAAAGGATGACAACCACAAGGGTACTCTCATATCCATGGTAATCCTTTCCATGTTGATGACCATGTTTTAGCTTAAATTTTGGGAGGGTCTATTGCTTAACCCACTCTTATCAAGGTCTTTCTATATAAGAAAACATCCAAAGGGGGGAAGGAAAAAAGGGTTTCCTCTCACCATGTTACTAGCCTTCCAAGTTCTATTTTTGTTTCTTCATTGATCTCATGTACTGATAATTTTATGAGGCCTAAGATAGAAGTTGAAGAATAAGTCTCTAGTATTTCTCATAAGACCCTAAATTGTAGAAGAGGGGTGTTATGAAACCAACTCAAGAAAAGATAGAAAAGATAGATCAATGCCTTAGAATTCAGCCTCTTCGAGGGGGCAACCTCTTTTAGATTACATAAATGAACAATTTTTGGATGATACAAATGAAAAGACCTCCTTTCTATATATAGGAGTCTAAGGGGTCATAA
>APFE030618047.1:412909-478062 GCA_000404065.3 Pinus taeda | reverse complement strand
CGTGAAAATTGACCATGTAACAAGTTGTTTACGAGAAAAAAGCCCTTCATACCATAAAAATTAATCCAGTTCTAAATATGAAGATGCAATACATACCTTTTGTAACAGTGGTACACCATGTAGATCAAAATATTGCTCTATCTGAAGTATCCAATTTACTGGATCCTTGCCATCAAACTTCCTCATCTTGCTTTTTCTTGATTTTAGGAGCTTGATCTTGAAACGACTGTAACTCTGTACTTTCAGATCTTTAAGTTTTGAAATTGTGACCTGTAGTAGCCCTCTACGTCCTCTTTCCAATGCCACCCACCAGTCTGATCCAAATTGGATTATCCAAGGAAGAGTTATGTGAAATCTCCCACAGTGACTTGATTATAGACTAGTTCAGTAGAGCGAACTTGTATGACATGACAAGAGTCATCGTTTCGACCTTTGGCTCTGAAAAATATCTACAAGAAACTACATTCCATCCTATTTCTGTACCTTCTTACGAAATTTCAATCTGATGCTCAGAGAGAAAGTTATGACGATTTTCCCCAGGTCACCTGTTTGGAATGTAATTTAGGAGTCTGCGAAAAGACCAACTTCCTCAGATCATATCTCTGCAAATATAGCACGAAAAGCTCTGAAATTTTGACCCGAGATTTAGTGTGATTTCTTCTCAAATGGGTTTTTTTTTAGCTTTTGAAACACCGCAAAAATTTTTTTATAGCGAAAATGCCACGATGACCTATTTGGAGCAGCGAAACCCTAGAATCCCAAAGCTCTGATACCAAATGTTATGAAACCAGCTCAAGAAAAGATAGAAAAGATAGATCAATGCCTTAGAATTCAGCCTCTTCGAGGGGGCAACTCGTTTACATTACATAAATGAACAATTTTTGGATGATACAAATGAAAAGACCTCCTTTCTATATATAGGAGTCTAAGGGGTCATAACATAATCAGAGCCGACATAACAATAATAATGTAAGGGCACAATAATAACAATAGTGGGCTTCTATGCGGCACAATAGTAACAATATGGGCACTATGTGGGTACATCAATATAATAAGTGGGTTGTACTAATAACAATAAGGGATTACACTAGTAGTATAGGGGCCTAACAAGGGGGGTGTTATTATTTGAAGGAAAAAACTTAGAATTTGATTGTTTTCAGTGTGATGTCTAGGGGGTTAGGGATAAATTTTCCCAAAGTCCTTCCAGTCATTGGGAGGAAGTCACTTATCTACCTTTCCGAGTAGAACTTTGTATTTGAAGTATAAAATGGAAACAAGCCTTGATATTTAAATTTTAGAAAATTACAACCCCTAAATGATGTGTTGGGTAATTGTTATATTCTTTGCACGACTAGGGTCATGTGTGATATGGTGTGTTGGGTGCATCTTCATGGCATAGCGGGGCAGAAACACCTCAAAAAATGGGGTGGTTTGTTGCATCCAAGGTTTTTGAGCACATGATGGTTTTACCCATGGTTTTGTAGATTTGGTCAAAGGAACTATTGTTATATTCTAATATAGGATTAATGATTAGAGGTTTATGAATGATTCAACATGTATATAATGTATTTTAACATTGAAAATAATATAATGAAAAATAAATCTAGTTTCCCAGTTTTGGATTCGAGGAGAAAAATCTCTATGTATGTTTTTTGCGTGTTTGCCACTGTATCTAATCTGTTTTTTTAAAGAATTTATTTGCAAGTATTTCTGTATAGGGTTAATCCTACAATATGTTCCTTAATTTTATTTTCTTATTAAACAGTAGTGATCCATAAAATTCCATGGATATTCCACTTGACAATTCATAACAACAAACCTGATATATTATACTTAAAAAATCAGAAATCTACATTATAAGGGTTTATTTCTCTTTAGTTTTATGGATCTGTAAATTAATGTTTATTGTGTAAGTATGAAAATTATAATTATGTTGAAAATAGACCATCGAAATAGAATCTCAGAAACCACGATTGACTCAATATATATCATGGAAAAACATTTTAGGAGAAAATCCAACTGGAAGGTGAGGTCACTCAGCTCTCTTTCTCTAAATATAAAATCATTACGAGTACAAAGAAGAGAGGCCTTTGGCCTGTGGGCGACTAGAATGTGTAAATCCTCCAAGTGTGATCTCTCCCTATCCCTATTGGTTACTCTACTCATCTATGGAACAAATGCACTCAAAAAGAATGGAATCCCTTTTCTTCCCAGTGGCACGTTATAACATAGTTCGATAACCTTACTAGTGGTTATGTTTTACTCCTTCAACTCTTAGTTGGAGTTACATTATGGAATATTTTGGAGTCTTAGTCCTTATGGTCACATGTATAGCCCATTTTCCATAGATAATGGGGGTTGACGTGGCATCCTCTCAAATTATCGTGGCCAAAATGGGAAGGTTAACTTCCAAGTGGCATAAATTTTGCATACAAACTCAGATTGAGGCGATTCTTGCATTGTTGGAAAGGTATCTATGTGCAGAATAGGAAAAAATGATGTTGCAATAAGGTATCACATTCCCCACCCCCCTTCTCCTACCCCCCAAAAAAAAATGTCATTTGATGCCTCAAAATGCTCTTGGAAAGTTCTAGGACCCAATTTCCCAAACTGGGTCCCAACGGTAAAAATGGTCATGTGCGTTGATTCCTCAAATTTTTTCACTCTGAAAGGATTGAGATGGATGAAAAATAATATAATGATCCTATTCGGATCAATATATTTACTAGGAAACTAGGCTAAGAGGATTTCTGTATGTAGATTAGTGAGGAGGAAAAACCTACAGTTATTTTCTTACAATAAACTATGGAGGATGGATGACGGGGATATTTTAATTTCTAAACCAAAAAATATGCTTAAACATTGGGATGTCATTATTATGGACATTCGGATTTCATTTTTGTGGATTTTGTTCTTTTTGGTAGTCTAATGATAGGTTGGAAATATTCTTTATCTATTACTAACTCTTTTGTTGTATCTTTAGGCCTTTACATCATAAATTTTGGAGTAATGGTTTGGGCCAAATACTTAAGGTGATGAATCTATATGGTTTGTATAGGGAGAGGCAATGCAATGTTTTTGGGATATATTGTTTTCTCTTCAAATGTTTTGAGAGGGAAAATTGCGCATTAGGGATGACCTTAATTTTACTTTGCATGGAAAGGAGGTATTTGGGGTAGTTAGCCAGAGTTGATCATTTGTAGATTATTTTCCACACCGCATTAAAGAACTTGGACTAATGGATGTGGAACCGAGTTCTTTGATCTCTTCTTGGAGGATCAATAAAAAAGGTAGGGAAAATATTTTTAAAAGGCTTTGATCAAAGAACTTGGTTCTACCCCACATACCTCCTTTCCATGCAAAGTAAAATTAAGGTCATCACTAATCCTTTTGATGCTGATGATGAATCATAGAGGTTGGTTCGAAACGTCGATACAACAAAATCATGGATGTGATAAATCCGGAAGACAAAACTACACAGGCTTTGATCAATTGATACTTTCCAATTCTATTCTATAGTTGGTGGACAAGTACAAGGATTTGCTGCAACATAGTGGGATGTATTATCATTGTCCAATATTTTTTCAGTTGGCTTCAAGATAATAAGTTTACAAACCCCTTTTAACTCAGTTGAATGTGGCTTGGAGAAAAGTCTTTCCATAAATTGGTAAAATAAAATTTGAGGGTTTATTATGGTAATATAAATATTTTAGCTAATGAAGAATTTTTCTCCTCACTAAAATTGGTTAAGGATGGGTGGTGGAGTGGGAAGTGGAATGAAGAAAACTTTAGGACAAGGAATAATAACAAGTGTTTTTTCACAATAATGGGTTTAGTACCTTCAACAAAGAAGATGTTTCTAGGCTCAATAATGTTGAAATCATAAAGTAAGATTATGCTATCTGAGATAGAGGTGAAATGGTGACTAGAGATTCGACCAACCTAGTTGGAGTTAGGGGATGAAAACCCAAAGTTTTCTTACCATTTTTTACAATCATAGAATTTTTTTTAATGTTTTTGGGGATTTATAGAAGGAGAAAGGTTACATTGTAGGGGTTTTTAATGGTTTGGCTTCACTTGGTGTAAACTATCTTTATCAGGTCTAAAAAGAGCTTGATGTAGTAAATATTACTAAGATTTTAAAGGTTTCAAGTGTTTTCCCTTGGTTCGTTTCAAAGGATGATAATTAGGAAATTTTTGAAGATATCTCCAGAGATGAGCTTCTTTAAGGAATGTCCACTTTCCAAAAGCACAAGAGTCACAGACCAAATGGCTATACCATTGAAATCTACTTCAATTTTTTCAATCTTTTAGGAGACAACCTTCTGAAAGTGGGTTAAGGCGTAAGACAATATCATGAAGTGCTTGGTTCTTTTAACTCTTTTTTTTTTTTCATTCTTGTGATGAAAGTAGACAAAGTAATGTTATCTAGGGACTTTTGGCCAATTTATTCATATATTATGTATATAAAATAATGTACAATATAGTTTTTGTATGCCTTTAAAAGCTACTCTCTAAGGCTATCTTGGTTGAGAAATTTTGTTTTTTCAAATGGAATTTTATTCATGAGGTTGTTGGGTCAAAACAAGAAGCTCTCCATACTATCAAACAAAGGAAGCCACTAGCCATTGTGATGAAATTAGACCTTCCATAGCCTATAATATATGTTGTTGGCTATACTTAAGACTTATGTTGTTCCATGTTGGTTTCGATTTATAAGTAGTGAATTGGATCATTGATGCATCATGTCTCCTTGTGGTACTTAATTAATGCTGTTTCTTCTTCATTATTTAAGCCCTCTTGTGGTTTCTACTAGGTTTCCCCTTTTCACCATATTTGTTGCTTTTGGTGCTAGAATACTTAAGTAGGGCTTTATATTTACCCAAAATTTAAAGGAAAATTCAAGGAATTATTGTAGGGGGTTTGGAGTACTTAACCCACTACAAGGAAAGCACCTTGTAGTTGAGGTTTTTATGTCACAAGATTGGCCAAAATTTTCATTAAAGAAACCTTAGCCACAACCTTCGTCATTGCTAGCAGAGGATCTTGCGATGATTCAAATTGATGTTTTCTATAGGGGTGGGTGGAGGTTTTCTTTAGTGCTTTGAGTATTTATAAATGCGTCAATGTGTAAAATGATTAAATGCATTGAGGTGTAAACATTTGTCTAAGGCATTGGTGTTATCACATATGTTAGGCATTGGTGTCTACCTTATTAAAAACCACTGAGACACACACAAAATTAAATACATTTCTTCTTATACACACATTATGCATCAGAAACATCTTTTTAAATGACACATCAATTATCTTTTTATAAGATGCATTGGTGCAATTACTAATATTACACCCTAGGTCAATTTGTTTGGCACACCAATGCCTATAATATTATATGCATCAAATGGATGAAAAATTTCAAATATTTGAGGAGATGTTGGTGCTTTTCTATTACTAAGAATCAATGTGTATATCAATTAAGTGCATTGTAACATTTTAATAAATAAATATAGCTAAAGATGGTATCGATTTGTGGCTAGCCAATTAGAAATTTAGCAGAGCAGATCATGGGAAGTGGGTTAATTAGCATGAATTTCATTTCATGTCAATCTCGCTTCCCTTTGGATGGATTATGGTGGGTATGTACTTTTATGAGGTGGATTGGCTTGAGGTAATTAATAACTATCATTTGAATTTCAAGGAGCAACACTATAGGGACATCAATGTTTTAGATAACCATGGTTTGGAAACTTTTCTATGTATTGCAGTGGATCTTTAACATGTGCAGCTAAGGATTCCTATTATCGAAGTAGCTCTATTTTATGAGCTCTCTATGGCTTGGAGTTTGTACTTTCTCAATGATGGGAATTGTCACCCTTATGATTCATGCCTATGGGTGTCTCGTTTTGGTACAAATCCAAAAGGTTGGTATTTGAGCCATACTTTATCTTCTCGGTATGGTGTCATGATTCCTTTTTTATGTGTGCTCAACTAATAAAATGTTGGAGATGGTTCTTTAAGATGCAAAAGTAAAATTCAATCAATAGCCATGGGATGAAATAATTGTTTTGACTACTTATGTATTTCCTCCATGCTTAGCCTTAAGTTGAATTATCTTTCAAGTCTATTATTTGCTTTTTATTATATTTGCTTCAATTTGATAGATATTCGAAGTTAAGGTTCTTAGCACAAAGCCAGAT
Source organism: Pinus taeda (assembly GCA_000404065.3). Classification (NCBI taxonomy): domain Eukaryota; kingdom Viridiplantae; phylum Streptophyta; class Pinopsida; order Pinales; family Pinaceae; genus Pinus; species Pinus taeda. Next base: position 471,865 of record APFE030618047.1, on the reverse strand, counting down.
TCACTTTCTAGTGTTATTCGATCATATCTTTCCTCTGCGCCTTCCTATTCATATGGAATTCTCTAGTGGATCTAGACTTGTATGATTTTCCTCAGTTGCAAGTGGGGATTTGTTGTGAATTCTATGGTGCCTTGGGGTATTAATCTTTAGTGTGGGACTTACTCAAATTTGGGAGTAGAAACTTTGCTTAGTCTTGAGAATTTTCCTTTGACTTTCACTTGTTCTTCATTATTCACTAGGCCTCCCTTATTATGCAACCAAATCATAAAAAGATATATCAACAACCTAAAAGGTATCCGCTTCGAGGGGGAAACCTCCTTTACATTACATAAATGAACAATTCTTGGATGATACAAATGAAAAAATCTCCTTTGTATATATATGAGTCTAAGGGGTCACAATATTATCAGAGTCTACATAACAATAATAATGTAAGGTCACAACAATAACAGCAATGGGCTTATATGGGGCACAATAATAACAATATGGGGACTACATGGGAACAAAAAAAACAATAAGGGGGCTACACTAGTATTATAGGGACCTAACATGCCCCTCTCCTTAAAAGTGTTGTCCTCAATGTTTGAGTAGTTTTGAATGCTTCTGTATAAAATTCTCATCCTTCCATGTGGAATCTTCAGTGGGTAAGTTCTTCAACTTAATGAGATACTCTGAAATTGATCAATTCCATAGCTATCAGGTTCTTGTTTCCATGATTGCTTCAAGCTCAAATATGATTTTTCCTTCTTCATCAAGTTTTAGCAACATTGTTTGAACTGGAAGATTGTCACTGATAACCTTCTTTAAGCATGAAACATGGAAAACTGGGTGTACTTGGGAAAATGCAAGAAACTCCAATTTGTATGCCATAGTACCAATCTTTTGCAATACCTTGTAAGGACTGTAGTACTTGGGCGATAATTTATTATCCTTCTTAGCTTGCTTGAGAGACATTTGTTTGTATGATTGTAGCCGTAAAAATACCTAGTCACCTACATCAAACTTCGTTCACTGTGATGTTGATCTGCTTGTTGTTTCATCCAATTCTGCGCCATAGTGAGGCTATCCTTTAAGAGTTGGAGAAATTATTGTTGGTGCTTGATGTCATCTTCCACTGCTTGAACCTTAGAATTTTCTCTTAAAGATGATGTGATGGATGGCAGATGATATCCATAAAGTGCCATAAATGGGGTCATTTTTGCTGGGGTATGGAAGGAAGTGATATACCACCATTCAGCTAGAGGTAACCACTTGACCCATTGCGTTTTTTTATCAAATACAAAGAAACGAAGATATCCTTCCAAACATTTGTTGACTATATCAGTTTTCCCATCAGATTGAGGATGCCAAGATGAGATATGAGCTAATTGAGTACCAAGACATGAAAATAATTATGTCCAAAAATTTACAGTGAAAATGGGATCTCTGTCACTTACTATAATCTTTGAGTTTCCATGAAGCTTTTGAATTGTTTCCTTAAATGCAGTAGCAACTGTGTTGGATTTAAAAGGATGAGATAATGCACAAAAGTGTGCATACTTGGTAAGTCCATCAACTACCACCATGATGAAACTCTTTCCTTCAGACTTGGGTAAACTTGTGATAAAATCCATTGAGACCTCCTCCCAACGTTGACTTGGAATGGCTAGAGGTTGTAACAAACCTGGGGTCTTAATTGTCTCAACTTTATTTTGTTGGCAAACTAAACATTTTGCCTCAAACTTCTGAATATTAGATTTAAGGCCATCCCAAAAAAAATCCTTCTTGACCCTATGATAAGTTTTTAAAAATCCTGAGTACTCTCCTAAGGGAGAGGTGTTTAATTCCAAAAGAATCTTTTGTTTGAGTTGGGAATTCTTTCAAAGATATAAGTGACGTTCGTACCATAATGAATCATTTTTCCAGCTAAATGTATCAGATGGACTGGGATCTTGCTACAACTTTTGAATGAGTGACCACACCTCTTAATCATTCTTCCATTCATCCCTTGCTTCATTTATCCACTCAGGTTGGATAATAGAAATGGCCTAAAGAAATGTTTCCACATCCTCATCATTTCTTGAGAGTGCATCTGCAACAACATTTTTCTTCCCTCTTTTGTAGATGATTTCAAAATCATAACCCAACATCTTTTTCACCCATTTTTATTGCTCTTATGAAGATAATATTTGTTCCAAAAAGTATTTAAGAGTATCATGATGTGTTTTTACCTTGAAGTGTCTTCCCATTAGGTAAGGTCGCCAATGATTTAGTGCATGTAGTATTTCCAACATTTCCTTCTCCTAAATAGGTTTGTGTAAATACTTTGCTTTCATTGGATGACTTTCAAATGCAATGGGTTTTCCTTATTGCATTAAAACAACACTAATTCCATTTCCTGAGGCATTGCATTCCATAATAAAAAAAATTGTGAAGTCTAGCGTAGCTAAGAACGGTGCTTGGCACATTGCCTCTTTAAGATGTTCAAAGGACTTCGTTGCTTTTGAGTCCAAGAAAATGCATATTTCTTCAGTAATGATGTTACTATTCTCCCATAATTCTTAACAAACTTGTGATAATACCTTGTGAACCCAAGAAAACTTCAAAGATGCTTTATGGTTGTGGGGATTTTCCATTCCTTAATGGCTTTAATTTTGTTAGGGTCTACCTTAAAACCCTCATGAGATATAATATGACCTAAATATTCCACCTCCTGTACTCCAAAGTAACATTTAGAGGTTTTTGCATATAATTGTTTCTCCTCCAATAGTTTGAGCACCCTGTCAACATGTTGAACATGATCCTTCCAAGAATTGTTGTATATTAGTATATCATAAAAAATACTAACACAATTTAGTTAGATCGAGAAACTGCTGCGCGCGCGACTGCAACCCGCGATCGAGCCTCGGCCAGGGCCACCTGAACGAGTTTCAACATGGACCCTCCGGACCCATCCGATGGGGACCCGGAGCTACAAAGAGCCTTCTCCATTCTGGTAAAGTCACTCTCTCCGCAAAGACCTAGACCAGCAGCAACAAAGTTTGTGAAGAAGCTTGATGTATTACATGAAGTTCAACTGCCACCTACCATCCCACGCATGGTAGCCATTTCCCTAGCAGAGAAAGGATTGATTGGGCAATTTACATGATTGTGGCCATCACCCAGAATAGTGCAAAGGTGGGTTGAAAGAAACTGGTTGGACAAGATCCAGGGTAAAATATCCATCAGATTATGTGGCAGAGGATATTTTACTTTTCATTTCGAAACCAAAGAGGACAAAGACCTAATATTCAGAAATGGGCCTTACTTTATGGACTCCAGGGGTCTCTACCTCAACAAATGGACCCCAGATTTCGATCCAGAACTTGATATACCGAATTCTGTTCCAGTCTGGGTCAGACTGCCACACCTTCCCCTCCACTGCTGGGGGGATGACTCGGTCAAAGCAATAGGAAATGTGGTTGGAAAATACATAGATCGTAGTGAACCTAAAGACAACATGCAGGCGTGTGCGCGGATTTGTGTTGAAGTCGATCTGGGCCGAGGACTGCCGGAAGCGATCAAATTGAATGTGGATGACTGGTGCCACATTCAGCAACTGGATTACGAGCAAATACCCTTCAAATGCAAGGTATGCCATGAATATGGACATTTTGCAAATAGATGCACTAAAATAGTTAATGTAGATTCTGGTGAGCAGGATGGGCAACGGGAAACTGTAAAAAGGAAAAAATCATCTCCTCCTCTCAAGTATATGGATCCTGATGCCCATGGTCCTTCCCAGCAGCATCCTTCCTCCCCTCCTCTGATTCCCGATCCTCCTCTCCCTCCATCTTCTAACCCCTTCGCGATCTTCTCTGAGGCAGAATCGAGGCCTGATGTCCCTTCCACAGATCCCCCTCTTCAACTTTCCCCTCCTCTCATCATGCAACCCTCTCCAAACCTCCCCTCTTCAAGGATTACCAGGAGTTCTTCAAAGGAACATGGAGCGCCCAGTGAAGTCCCTAAAAAGCAAGGGTCTGGCAGGAAATCAGCCAAGCAACAGAGGGATGAAAATGCTCAGAAAGACATAGCACTGGGTACCCAAACTCCAATAGAGACCTTCATTCTTGGACACTTGGAGAAAGAAAGCAGTAACAAAGGACATGAGAGGCGAGCACCTCTCCATGTAACCAGTAAATCATGATGAAAATACTATCTTGGAATAGTAGGGGCTTAGGGCACCCCTCCAAGCTAGCTGCCCTCAAGGACTTAATTCACAGTGAAAACCCTAAAATTGTTCTTATTCAAGAAACAAAGCAAGATCAATCAGAAATAAGTAGAGTAATTAGTCAGCAAAAGCATTTTAATGGATGCGCAAGCGAAGCAAGAGGAGCCTCAGGTGGCATATTAACTATATGGGATAGCAATAAATGGATCTGTGACTCCACCAGCGTTCACTAGAACTGGATTCGAATCACCTTAGAAAGTAAAACTGGAGGCTCAAAGGTAACAGTTTATAACGTATATGCTCCGAATCAGTACAGACAGAAAGAAATGTGTTGGAACACATTGGAAGCAAGTATAGAAGAAGAGCAGAACAACAATCTCATTATAGCAGGAGATTTAAATATGGTGATGCATGCTAACGAAAAAAGAGGAGGAAATTTCACTCCTGATCCATCCAGAAGTCGACTAGAGGCCATCATGCAGGAGCACGATCTTGTTGATATCAGACCCAAAAATCGTAGGTACACCTGGAGCAATAGAAGGATTGGTGCCGGCAATATCATGGAATGACTTGATAGATTCCTTATAAGTATAGCATATCTGTCTACCTTCTCTATAGGTCACTCAAACATCCTCAATGTCTCTGCCTCTGACCACTACCCAATAACGCTTACTCTTCATAGTCACTGTCAGCTAGGGCCTATACCCTTCAAATACTGCGCCATTTGGAACCGTATCCCTGCTGCAAAAGATGTGGTGCGACAGGCTTGGGTTCAACATGTAGAAGGTTCGCCAAATTATATTTGGGAGACAAAATTGAAGAGAGTACGATAGGCTTTAAAAAATTGGGCAAGGAACAATTATCAAGAGCTCGAGAAGAATAAAAAGAAAATTAAGCAAGATCTCGAGGAAGTGCAGCAAAGAATCGAAGTGCTTGGGCTATCTCAGCAAGCTAAAGAACAAGAAACTAGATTATACTCACAGCTGAGTCAAACTATTAGGGACGAAGAAACAAAATGGAGGCTGAAATCAAGGCAACTTTGGTTGCAGGAGGGAGACAAAAACACATCCTATTTCCACAAGCAGGCCAATGTTCGAAAGGCCAGAAATATAGTGAGCACGATAATGGATAATGAAGGGAATTGTTTCAACACTCATGCCTCTATAAAGGAAGCAGCTACCAAGAATTTTAATAATCTTCTGACTGAGGACAAAGGTGTGGAGGATTAGTCAAGCATGCTTCAAAATTTGTTTAAAGGAGTCACACAAGAAATGAACAACAGTCTCAGAAAAGAAGTTGAAGAAGAAGAAATCCAAGCAACAATTTGGAGCTTACACCCAGATAAAGCTCCAGGACCTGATGGATTTCCCATTTGCTTTTATCGAGAATATTGGAAGATGATAAAAAAAGACCTCTTAAAGATGATTTGTTGGGTACTAAAAAAAGGCAAAATGGGGGGATTTACCAACTCCACCTATCTGGCTTTAATTCCAAAAGAGAATCGACCTTCCGCTTTTTCAAGGTTTTGGCCAATCTCTTTATGCAACTTAGCATATAAAATAATTTCAAAAATTCTAGCATCCAGGCTTAAACCTCATCTACCATCCTTGATCTCTAAAAATCAAGGGGGTTTTCTCCCCAATAGGCACATCACTGACTCTATTCTTCTTGTGCAAGAGGCCATCCACTCGAGCTTAAGCAGAAAAGAGAAAGGGTTTGTTCTGAAGCTGGACCTCGCAAATGCTTTTGATAGGGTAAGACATACCTACCTATTTGCTGTTCTTCATAAAATGGGGTTTTATCCCTCCTTCATCACAATGGTCAAAGCTTGTATAACGGAACCATGGATCTCCCCTTTGATTAATGGAAGACCGTGTGCAACCTTCCAATCTTCTCATGGCCTCAGACAAGGCTGCCCCCTATCTCCTTACTTGTTTATCCTTATGGCTGAATCTCTCAGTCAAACCTTGGACTATAACCGGAGAATAGGTCTAATCACTGGCATCAAGATTGAGCAAGGAACAAAGAACATCAACCATTCTCAATTTGCAGATGACACTCTCCTAATAGGAGGAGCATCCATCACTATAGCAAGGCGCTTTAAGAAGATTCTGGACCAATTCATGGATTACTCAGGTGGGAAGGTCAACCAGATAAAAAGTTGTATATATGGTTGGAATACACCAAATCATACCATCCACAGCATTGCAAGCATATTTGGAGTCTCCTGCAAACTAGTCTGGAACCATTTCTCCTACTTAGGGATGCCAGTAAGTTTGGGATCGTTGAAAGCTGATACCTGGAACGAAATCCTCGACAAAATAAAGAGAAAAGTGCAACAATGGGGCACCATGTGGCTGAACCCAGCAAGACGACTAGTTCTTCTAAAATCAGGTATAGCTTCTCTTCCCATATATCGTTTTTCCTTATATCAAGCTCCAGCTGTTTTCCATCAGAAAATGGAAAGAGCCCTCAGGCATTTTCTTTGGCAAGGAGGGAAAACGGATAAGAAAAAATTCAATCTTGTAAGCTGGAAGAATATAATCCAATCTCAGGAAAAAGGAGGATTAGGCATCAGATCACCAAAATTGCTAAACTTAGCCCTTGGAGCTAAAATCGTATGGAGGATGATCACAGGGCCTACAACGTGGTGGAAGAAGATCTTAGAGGCAAAATATCTGAACTGCATAAGGCAGCGACTCCTGGAGACTAATATTCCCAACAGAGATAATACAAAAATTTGGCAACTGTGCAAGAAGGCTATTAACTTTATGTCTCAGAATATCTCAAAGGTCCCAGGAGGGGGGAGCAGTATCAACTTCTCCACAGACAGAATTTTAGGGCAGCATCCCATTGGAACAAAGATGGAGGCAATCCCTGCTATAAATTGGCTTAATGGCACAGGAATACTGCACTTGGCCCAAATATCACAATGGGACAATCACTCTCAAGCATGGACAGGATGGAAATTCCCAGATCATCCCAGGGAGTTAGACACTAGTCTCACTGCCCTAAAGAAGCTCCTACACAACAAAGCCTCGGTCCAAGAAGGCATACATGATGGATATCGTTGGGACCCAACTGGAACTCAATACACGGTTAAAGCTGGTCATCAATTTCTTTGTGACAACACTCTCCAACAGGAAATATGGAACCAATGGAAAATCGTATGGAGAGCAGAAGCACCTCCCAAAGTTAAGTTTTTCATTTGGCTGCTCCTGAAAGGAAAAACATTAACCACTGAAAATTTAAAGAAAAGAGGCATAATGGGGCCATCCAGGTGCCCAAACTGCTGTAGATCAGAGGAAACAATGCAGCACTTGTTTATAGAATGTCCGGTGGCTGACGAATGTTGGAAGAACATGGCCTCAATAGGGGAAGCACCCTGGGAGCCTCAGGAAACTATTGCATAAACGATTCACAAATGGAGGAAGAATTGTCCATGGAGAGAGAAAAGAAGTAAATTGGCGCAAAGGGTACGGAACATCATTCCTCTAACTCTCTTATGGCGCATATGGTTGGCAAGAAATGGAAAGGTCTTCTAGGAGAAAGGCTGCAACACCAGGATAATGTGCCACAAGGCTAAAATGTTAGCGGTAGAGACAGTCACAAATCATACCAGAGGTAAAATTGACGCAACAAATTATAGTATGGAAGAGAGAAATCTGCTCAGCTATGTATTTGAGAACATTTCTAGCAGTCAGGAAACAAACAAGGGAAGGACAAAAATGAAAGAAACTAATAGCGCATGGAAAATGAGATTAAAGGATGAGGAATTTTCGAACTGGCTGAGAAATTGTAATAGGTTCTGCTTATTTTTTGACGGTGCTTCTAAATCGAACCCGGGCCAAGCCGGGGCAGGGAGCCTAATCCGCAACGCAAATGGAGAGAGCATTCTTCATTTCGAATAGGGGCTAGGAGAGATCTCCAACAACAAAGTAGAGGGATTAGCACTGTATCAGGGCCTCACACAGCTACGAAAGTTAGGGATAACAAAGGCAGTGGTTTTTGGAGACTCAGCAATAATTATCAGGCTTATGGTGCAGCGACAAAGCACGCCAAATATACTTCTTCAACAGATAAACCACTGGAATCAGATCCTCCATGCATCAATGGAAGAAATCACGTACTACCACATCCTAGATGGATTGAATAAGGAGGCTGATAAGCATGCCAACAGGGCATGCGAATGATCCAAGGGCAGCCTGAGCTGTAACAACACCGTTTCATTTCAACTGTTACCATGAGTCCACAACATTCAGTCAACAGCAGGTGTACCACAACTGACAGAATCAGCGACATCAGACAAGTAATCAGTGCCGATGACAGAGCAGGTAAGATGGGTAGGATTTGGCTCAGAAATGTGATTAGGATATTGCTTCAACGCATGGGAAACAAGAGAAATCCAGGAGAAAATTGTCCTTATAGATTGATCCTCAAGGAAGTCCCTAGCTCCTCTAGCGCAACGCAGAATGAACCAAATCCAAACCCAGAAGAGTCCACAGCTAGGAAGATTAGCCATATAGAGATAGATTAAATATGCTTTGTAGCTGTAAATTTTGGTGTTTGCAATATGTAAGGATTTACAGTAGTGTAGGAAGCTTTAGAGGCAGAAATACTAGAACAAGGATCAAGGAAGGGACTTTTTTTGTAATTCCTTTGATCCATGATGTCCAGGAAGCACTGTATGCATGGAGAACTGACTCTTTTTTTTTTCAGTCTATAATATAGCAACCGGACCTTGTCTAAAAAAAAAAAAAAAATACTAACACAATTTTTCTAAGGGTGGGTTTGAAAATGGAATTCATCAAACCTTGAAACGTGGAAGGTGCATTAGTAAGGCCAAAAGGCATGACCAAAAATACTTAATGACCCTGATGAGTTATGAATCTTGTTTTCAGAATGTATTCAGTCTTCATTCTATTTTGATGATATCCTGAACGAAGATCCAACATGGTGAAGTAAATTGCTCCATGTAATTCATCCAATAATTCATCAATGTCAGGAATGGGAAATTTATCTGTAATAGTGAGCTTGTTAAGCTCCCTATAATCTAGACACATACGCCATGCTCCATACCTCTTACGCACCAATACTACTGGAGCAGAGAAAGAACTTTGACTAGGTTGAATTATACCAGCCTCTAGCATTTCTGCAACCATACATTCAATTTCATTCTTTTGGGCATAAGGATATCTGCAAGGCCTAGTGTTTGGAGGAACACTTCCTGGAATCAAATAAATAACATGATCATGATAATGAATAAGTGGGAGGCCTTTGGGAGTCTTAAACACCTTGGAATGATTGTCCAATACTTTTTGGAGATATGGAGAAATAGATGATTTCAGTGTTTGAACTTCTAGTGAGCATAATTATGCAATTACGACCCATTTTTCTTTCTTCAGAAGCTTTGTCATGCCATTAGAGCTGATTATCTTTCCTAGTTTCCCGACGATACCCCTTAAAAATTTCAAGAAAAGTTCTTAAAAATTGAAAGCTATCATCCCCAAAGATTGTAACCATTGGACTCCTAGTACAACATCAACACCACCCATTGGAATGGAAAGCATTGGACTATTCAATACATATTCCCCCATGGTTAGCTTGATATTGTGGCACTTTCTAGAGAAATTTGTAGTTCCTGCATTTGCAACCATCACTTGACACTTGGTGTTAGATTTAGGAAGCAATTCAATTCCTTGGCTATCTTACAATGAATAAAATTATGGGTACTACCTGAATTATTCAACACTATTACCTTTTTCTTCTCAATATATCCTTCTATCTTGATATTTTGAGGAGTGGTAATTTTTGCCAATGCATTACAATATATGGTCAGATTCATTTCTTCTTTCTCTGGGGTTGGTTTCTACTGTATATCCTCCTCTTTTGATGTTACTTGTTCCTCTTCTTCTTCCTATTCACAATTTATGTAGAATAATTTCTTCTGAGCACACTTATGACCTTTAGTGTATTTTCTATCACATCTGTAACAAATCCCTTTTGCTCTTTTTTCCTCCAATTATTGTGGTTTCAACCTTTGTAGGTTGTGGAGAACTAGGAGTAGAAACACTTCCATCTTTATAATTGTGAGTGGTAGACTTCCTTGTTGCCATAATTTTGCTTTCAACTTTTCTTGCAACCTTGAATGCCTTCTCCAATGAATTAGGTTCCCAAAGGTGAACCTCATGTTGGATGTTATATTTTAATGTCCTTATGAAGACATCAATCCTATGCTCCTCTGGAATATCAGTTACCCGAATATTCAATTTTTGGAAGTCTTCAATGTGCTCCGCAATTGAAACCTTTTGTTTGAGATTTATCAATTCGATAATGAAGGTGTTTCTCTTTGTATCTTCATAATGTGCTATCATTTTCTCTATAAAAATTAACCAGGTGACAAGCGGTTTATGAGAACAAAGCCATCTATACCATACAAACTGATTGGGTTCTAAATATAAAGATGCAATACATACCTTTTATGAGGGTTTCACATCATGTAGATCAAAATATTGCTCCATCTATAGTATCCATGTTATCGGATCCTTGCCATAAAACTTCCTCGTATCTATCTTTGGAATGTGGTGGTTCTTAAACCCCACATTGGAGTCTCTAAAACCATAATTCATATTCCTTTTGTCCTCATCATGATTTTCATGGATTACCTTGTCACCACTGGGAAGCCTTTCTTGAAATAACTTTATCAACCCTTCCAACTTGACATTCATCGTAATCATGTATACTTTAAAAACATCCATGTTGCCTTTTATACCATCCATGTCCCCTTTTAAGTCATCCATGTCAAATTTGGTTTCTCTTTGTGAGAGTGAAATTTGTTGCATTTGGTCTCGTAACTTTGATATATCATGTTGCAATTCTTCTTCTTCATGTGTCATAGTAGAGCTTTCTGAGGGCTTAATGGGCGTATAATTATTTTTTTGGGAGGAATTTTAGAACCAAATATTGATATCTATGCTTCAGTATGCTCTTTGAGTCACTTCAAATTGATTTTTCAAACAAAGGTTACACAAACATAAAAAATACACACCGTTTTCTTACTTTTTAGGAGCTCAATCTTGAAATAGTTGTAACTCTGTAATTTCGGATCTCCAAGGTATAAAATTTAGTCATGTGCTATCCCTTTGAATCTTCTTTCCAATGTTAAAAGTCAGACCAATATTGGATTCTTCAATATCAAGTTATGCCAAATCTCCCACAATGACCAGATTGTGGACTATTTCATTAGAGCGAAGTTGTTTGGGATGCCACGTGTCACTGCTTCAACCATAAACCCTAAAGTTGCTACACAAAAAACTACAATCTCTGTCCTTTCAACCAATTTTTACAGAATTCAAATTTGATGCCTGAAATGAAAGTTATGATGATTTTCCCTAAGTCACATGTTTGAGACTAAATTCTGGAGCATGAAAAAACCCTAACTTCTTTGGACTATATCTTAGAAAAATAGTGAACCAAGATCTGAAATGCCGACAAAAAGTTCACCAAGATTTTGGCTTCATGTGGTCACAATTTAAACTTCTAAATCTTCATAGAAAAAATTATAGCGAAAATGCCACGATGACTTGTTTGAAGCAGCAAAACCCTAGAATCCAAAGCTCTGATACCAAATGTTATGCAACCAACTCACAAAAAGATAGATCAATGAATTAAAAAGTATCCTCTTTGATGGGGAAGTCTCCTTTATATTTCATAAATGAACCATTATTGGATGATACAAATGATAAGACCTCCTTTGTATATATAGGAGTCTAATGGGTCACAATATAATTAGAGCCTACATAACAGTAATATTGCAAGGGCACAACAATAACAATAATGGGATTCTATGGGGCACAACAATAACAATATGGGGGCTACATGGGCAGAGCAATAACAATAAGGGGGCTACATTAATAATAACAATAAGGGGGCTACATTAATAATAACAATAAGGGGGCTACACTAGTATTATAGGGACCTAACATCCCTTCTATTATGGGGATGCAAAATAGTTTGAATTACACAAAATGCAAGAAGCAATTCCCACCCTTCAATGTGATCATAATGAAATGGTTTCCAACATAATACCCTCCATGGAAATTTTAATCAAGGTTTGCATTGATATTGGAAGATGACACGTTTGCTATCCATCAAATGATGGAGCAAATCTAGGTGATTTTATGCTAATGTTGCTTAATTCTCTCTCCAATAAACATTTAAGCCAATTGTCTTCATATGCTTGGTCCAAATTTAAATGAAGCAATTTAAGATATGGAAATAGGATAAACTAATGTTGTTTTGTCTATTCCAGTTGCTTAGGTTTTATGGAGTTTAAAATATGTAAAATTTTGGCTGTCTTTTGGAAAGTTTTTATTTTTCGATGTTGCAATGTAGTAGTTTGGTGTAGTTGGAATTTTGTAGTTCTAGTTTGAAGTGAATCTCTTTCTTATCCATGCTAACTAGGATTCTATATTTCATATTTTGATATTTTATGTATTCGTTGTGCTCTAATTGTAGATTTCTCTTAGTATAAAATTCTCCTTCTAATTAGAAAAAGAAAAAAGAAGGGGTGGCAGGAGCGAGGGTGGGGGGTGGGGGGTGGGGAGTGATCTATCATCCATATGATTAATAGGAATACCCCTTCTCCTATGGTCTAGGAATTTCCATAACCAACCAAGCATAATCCTATGTGCTTCTGCAAGGTCTCTCCTTAGCTACAAAGAAAAATATTCATGATCTTTGGTGACTCTTCCATTGTTTTGCACCACTTCATTAATGCCTCTCTTATGTCTAACATAAAACTACAAGCTATGTAAAAATGATCTATCATATGCAAGGAGTCTTTCACTCTAAATCATTTATTCATGTCCATTGGAACAATAACAAGAAGGCAAACCTCCTTGCGAATGAGGGGGTCCATCTAGCAAAAGGAAACCTTAAAGTGGACAAGGTTTTACGCTTAACCCCAATTCCTTAAGTCTACCTACAAACCATGTTTTGTAAGTATTAGTTTCTAGTTGGTCTTTTTTGGAGGATCTAGAAGCTAGCATCTTTAGAATATTGTAATGCCCTCGTGGCTACTCTAGGGCATAGTTTTGGATCACAATTTAGAAGTTTTTTTTTTATTACTACAATGTTGATCAGTTTGGACCAATAGGAAATACTTGTAAAGGTTGTACAACTAGGCCCCTAACACAAATTTTAATAAATATTTTCAATTTGGGTTTAAAAAATAAAAAATAAATCGATAAATATAATCATGTGTATGTCATTTAAAATAGTAGCACTTTGTGGCCTCTCTGGGCCAAAATATAATCTTTTTGAATATATGTTTTGTAAGTATAAGCTACTATTGGGTGCAACTTTGCAAGATATTTGGATTGTTTCAATGCATTAAGCTAGAAAAGAAGGCCTACGACAATAGGAAAAATAGGAAATGGATACTCTGGAATTTTGATACAACTGATGAAATGTTGATTGTAAATGGAATTGGCCATGTTTTTCCAACCTTATAATATAATACAATATAGCTGTTATGTTTTAAAAAAACTAGTAGTACTTCACATTTTTAATCATCGATGTACTAGTTTAAATACTAGGCACTGAGAATTGTCACCCGTTAAAAGGCGTAGATGTCTATGTTGTGGAAGATAACATTGAATGGGTTCAAAAGAATATAATGCTTTGATATGCAATATGTATATATTTTAATTAATTGTATTTTACAAATTTTAAATTGATGATCTTAAAATAAAATGTTTTTTTATAATAATGTTGATTTTTATATGTTAGCTATTTCATTTTGTTATAAACATTGCATTCATGCATTGTCCAACATATTACAACTATGTTATTTATAAATAAATAAATCGTCCGCCAATGGTTCTTAGCTCAAGTGGTTGGGATTGTGGTTTGCCATCCCATCTACCCAGGTTCAAGTCTTTGAAGACATGCTCTAGCCTGTATTGATTAGGCTCAAGAAGTAGGTGACCCCAAGGAGTTTTCACTCCTTAATGGTAAATACAGGATGTATCAGCTCTTGCTTAGTCATTGGGTCTTTCCTATAAAATAAATAAATTAAAACCATTCATATATTCATTAGTCAACATGGAAACAACTTACAACGTTGGGCAATGCAATAATATAAAAAAAACTCATTTTATTATATATAGATAAGTGAGCCAAGGTCATATAAAATGGGACAACGTAAAGGTTCACATTAACCAAAATGCAACCAATATATATTTATTAGACTTATTAATAACCTATCCACATCCAGTTCTAATAATATGTTCAATACATTAAACAAAATATCAATACGTAATTGTTATTGTTATTGGTGACATGTACTCATGTCATTGGGATGATATGTCAATGAGAGTACATTCCACACAATCCCTAATTTTCATAGAGAAATATTCCAAAACATTCAACTTGCAATAACATTAAATTATATCGATTATTAATAATCACTCTAATGTTTTCACCACTCGAGTTGTGTACATGCTTCATTTCATCATCACTTATAAACAATATTATACTTAGATGATTTAACCTAAAGTTTTCTTAATGTAATTGTTTTTTATATTCCATATACAAACAAAGAAACAAAGTGTAATATCTACAATTATATAATAGAATTTACATGATTACATAAGTAAAAAAACGTACCATAGCAACGAGTGATTCATAAACAACACATTCTTTTAAAATCATGATGCATGTCTTCTCTCAAAATGTATTCCACTAGCTTCTCTCCATACTTTGTTTATTACATGTTTCATGTCATGATAATGCATATATAAAATAACATAATGGTTTTTATTGTTCCATTTATTATAAAATGAGAAAAGTTGAACAACATAGGTACTTACAAATTATTCAATTAACCCTTGATATCTCAACATATACTTAGAACCTTAAATGAATGTTGATTAATTCATCGATTGACTCTTCTTTGTATGTTAGTACCTATTAGGAAACATCTATGGATGAGCATAAATTATTCACGTAAACATATAAAAATCATAACAAATATGAAAATCTTAAGTGAGACAAAAGACATAAGTACTCACAAACTTTGCGATCAATCCTTTTCTTCCCCGTCTTCATATATTATGTGCTCAATGGGTTCCATCTTGTTTTCTCTTCCACAAAAAAACAATTGAAAATTAGTATTTCATGCAATAATTAAATTCAATTTACATAAAAGCATCAATCGATGATTACATACATCTAATGCACATTGTTGTTGAGATGACTCCTCCTGTGATGCAATTATGTTCATTTATTTTATTGTCTCCTTGTACACTTTTTTGGACATCCCTATGAGCATGTATTTGGGTACCCCTTATTTATCTTTTGAAATTCACATAATGTCCCTAAAAAACAAAATACACAATATTTTTTTTTAATCAACATGAAAATAAACATAGTCAAAAAGATAATTTGTTAATTTTTGTGACATATTATATAAAAACATATTTAGTAATAATATTTTTTTAAATGCTTCTTTTTTGTTCATTGTAATTTTTTGCTTGATCTAGATATTGGGGGGAGGGCCCCAAGATCTAAAAGATTGAAATGGATCTTGTGGGGGAGGCCCCCAAGATCTGAAGAATTGCAATGCTAGAAAGAAAATGATAGAACACACAGTAAATAAAACCACAAAGAAACTTTTTATTATAATCGATAATAACTATAAAGGCTACATTGTGGAGGACAATATGTCCTTTTACAAAATGCGACTTGTTACTTATAGTCTTTTTCAGTTACAATACCACGGGTCAATTCCATGGGTGAATGAATACCATGGGTGGATGTCACAATACCCTGGGTCAATTCCATGGGTGAATGAATATCATGGGTGGATGTCACAATACCATGGGAAAATACCATGGGTGAATGAATACCATGGGTGGTTGTCACTTACAATACCATGGGTGGATGAATAACATGGGTTAATGATAACCGTGGGTTGATGCCATTTCCTATTCAGATCATTCCTCCCTCCTTAAGAAGCAACGGTCCCCATTGCGTGAAGTTCCCTCCTGCGAAGCCTTTGTTGAATATGAAAGCCACTGAAGAGAACAGTTTTATGTGGTTTACCGGTAACCATGATGAACGAAGATCCGATGATAGAGATACCCTGTAATGCTTGTGACCAACTGTGATACTGACAGTGTGTGGCCTAGCAAATGGACTTTTATGAAGTGTGGTTTTGTGGATGACCCATAACCATGACAAATGAAGATCTGAGGATAGAGATACCCTGTAATGCTTATGACCAACTATGATGCTAACAGTGTGTGGCCTAGCAAATGGAATTCGATGACAAGGATTTTGTGCGGTTGACCCATAACAATGATGCTTGTTGTTGATGAAGTAGCGGGTGCCTACATAGCCTGGGGTGGTAGGGCACATCTCCAAAGAACCCAAGCCAAATGATTCTATGTTGAAATTGATGAATGTGAAGTAGGTGCTTACTAAAGCGGGGTGGGAGGGCACGTCTCCAAAGGGAACCCGCTCCAAATGCTGCTCCAGAATTAAAATGGACATAACTCTGTCAAATATAACTCGGAATATTTATTAAAACATGTTTTCGGATACAAAAGGACCATTTTGAATCTTCCCATGTGTTGGAAATCCTTATCTAGACACTCTAGAATCTCATATTCGAGCTGCAACTTTTCCGTCGTCACAAAAGTTTTGAAAAAATAGTTGATTTTAAATTAGCAATATTTTCCACATCCGAACTCTGATTCGACCCTTTTTTTTTGAAATGGAGCAATTTTTCGAGAGGAGCTAAGATCTACAATCACTTTTATGAAATTATGCACCAAAATTGAAAAAAAAAAAAGGATAGGAGAGCCGTCGTCCACGAATTTTCTTTAGAAACATTTCTGCAACATAGCTGATTTTAAATCAGTGATATCTCCCTCATTTGGACTCCAATTCAGCCGTTTTTTTTTGAATTTGGGTATTTTTCACAAGGAATCTAGATCTGTTATTTGTTTTTGTAAAATTTGCACCAAAAATTTCAGATCTGATCTACAAACTCTTCGCCCAAAAGCATTCCTGCAAAAAAATGAAAAAAGAAAAATTATTCCCACTTGGCCCATGAAAATGCTCTGTGGAGGACGTAGCACATGCCTGAAGTTTGTTGAATATTTATGCAAAATTTGAAACTAAAATATGCATCAAACCCTCATTCCCATGGAATCATAACCTGCTCTGATACCACTGATCTGGATCTTAGGGGGAGGCCCCCAAGATCTAAAAGATTGAAATGGATCTTGTGGGGGAGGCCCCCAAGATATGAAGAATTGCAATGCTAGAAAGAAAATGATAGAACACACAGTAAATAAAACCACAAAGAAACTTTTTATTAAAACCGATCATGACTATAAATGCTACATTGTGGCGGACAATCTGTCCTTTTACAAAATGCGACTTGTTACTTATAGTCTTTTTCAGTTACAATACCACGGGTCAATTCCATGGGTGAATGAATACCATGGGTGGATGTCATAATACCACGGGTCAATTCCATGGGTGAATGAATACCATGGGTGGATGTCACAATACCATGGGTGAATGAATACCATGGGTGGATGTCACTTACAATACCATGGGTTGATGCCATTTTCTATTTGGATCATTGCTATTGCAAGTCTCGTGGGTCTCATTTGCCATTGCTCTGGAAAAAATTCCTCTAGTATATGTATAATATTATTTTTCAACACCGAGAAAAAAGAGAGCGAGAAACATATAAAGACAAGCTCCAAGGCAGTCAACCAACGTTGGAGAAGCTTTTAGCAAAAACACCAAAGATTACAAGAAGTCAGGGACAGGGCCCCAAAGGGGCCACCCAATCTTAGAAAGGAAAATAATGAATATTGTCTCCTGGAATTGCAGGGGGTTGGGGAGCAAGAAAAAAGAAGAAGCTATGCGAAGCTTGATTAGGATAGAAACCCCAGATATCCTACTGATCCTAGAGACTAAATTGGAGGAGAAGGTCTTCCTCCAAGTAAGCAGTAATCTTTGGAGAAAAAGTGGAGGGCGAGCTGTCTCAGCCCGAGGAGCATCGGGAGGGCTGGGAGCTCTTGGAATGAAGCCAAGTTGGAATTGGTCAATGGAAAGTAAAATATTCACTGGCAGCTTATGCAATTCATAAGCCGAGAAACAAGGGAGACTTTTAGCCTTTTTAATGTTTATGTGCCAGTAAATGCAGGGGAAAAGAAGCAGTGTTGGGACTCAATCAAACTCATGGCTGAGGAAGAAGCTCTGGGAAATATTATCATCGTAGGGGATCTGAATATGGGAAATATTATCATCGTAGGGGATCTAAATATAACTTTAAGCTCTTCCGAGAAGAGAGGTGGCAGCATAGTAAGGGATCCAGCGAGGGAATGGGTGGAGGATGTCATGCAAGATTGGGATCTGCTCGACATCAAGCCCTTGAAAGGTAAGCATACTTGGTCAAATAAAAGAGTGGGTCCTGGCCATATTGCTACGTGATTAGATAGATTCCTTGTTCAAAGTTCCTATCTTCTCCTTGGTTTAGAAGCTAGGATGCTCATTTTGCCATGCAACATTTCGGATCATAAACCCATAAGGTTGGAGCTCTTAGCACACAGAAATTTTGGGCCCATACCTTTTCGATTCAGTCCTTTATGGATTAAGCATTCAGACTTTATGGATAAGGTTAAAGAAAGCTGGAATTGGCCCGTCACAGGGTCTCCTTTCTTTGTATGGGAGGAAAAATTAAGAAGAGTAAAGGCTGTTCTGAAGAGTTGGGCTAAAACTCTTCCCAATCTGGCTGATGAAAGGAAGATGGCCCATGCCTCCCTCAAGAAGCACCAACTGCAGATGGAAGAGGAGGACCCATCGGAGGATTCTATAGCCAAAGAAGGAATCCTGCAACAAAACTTCCACAAAGCTTGCTTGCAAGAGGAAGAATATTGGAGACAAAAATCCCGTAGTCTGTGGTTGAAAGCGGGAGACAGGCATACCTCCTTCTTCCACAAGCAAGCCTAAGCTAGAAGGTCCTTTAACACAATATCTGAAATAAAGGAAGATCTCGTTACCCACAAGGATTTCACAAGTATCAAAGGGGTTGCCTTCTCCCATTTTGAGAAACTCTATAGTGACGTCGAGGTTATGAGTCAAGACACAAGGTTCTTGGATGTTATCCCCTTTAAGATCTCTTTAAGTATGAATCATCAGTTAGAAGTTAAAGTTACCAGTAAAGAAATAAAGTCTGCACTCTATGAAATGGAGCCAGAAAAAGATCCGGGTCCGGATGGCTTCACAGCTAGATTCATCTAAGTTTGTTGGAAAATGGTGAAGAAGGACCTACATAGAATGGTTTTAAAATCTCAAAACTGCCAGAAAATTAGAGGCAGCATGAATTCTACCTTTCTTGCCCTCATCCCAAAGGAGAAGGGAGCCAACACTTTTAACAGGTTTCGTCTGATTTCGCTATGTTGCATTGGTTACAAGCTCATAACAAAGGTTATTTCCAAGAAATTGAAGGTCCTCTTGCCCTCCATTATACCTAAAAATCAAGGGGGGTTCATTTAGGGTAGGCAGATCATGGACAACATAATCATCATGCAAGAGGCTATTCATTCTAGTTTGCAGTGGAAAGAAAAAGGTATGGTGGTCAAGCTGGACCTAGCTAATGCGTTTGATCGAGTTCGTCACAATTTCCTCTTTGATGTGATGCACAAGTTTGGGTTTGGTCAGGAGTTTATTAGATGGGTCCGAGATTGCATCTCTGAGCCCTGGATTGCCCCTCTGGTGAATGGAAGAGCAATAAAGTTCTTTAAAGCCTCTAGACGGCTACGGCAAGGCTGCCCTCTTTCTCCTCTTCTTTTTGTTTTGCAACCTTCATTTCTGAGCTTTTATTTAGAAAAGTGTGAGGTGGATCAAGAGATTATGGGTCTTAGGATTGCTAGAGGTGTCAAGGATATTAATCATGCAGTGTTCACTGATGATTCTCTTCTGCTGGGTGCTGCCTTCGTATACTCTGCCTCCAGATTCAGGAAAGTGTTGGACGACTTCTGGGGTAATTCGGGCAGTAAACTAAATGAAGGGAAATTCTATTTCTATGGCTGGAATATCTCTAACAATGATCTCTCCTTAATATCCAGATGTTTGGGCTTCGCTGGCTCTGCTAGTTGGAATTCGTTCATCTATTTGGGCCTTCCTATCTTCCAAAGGAGTCACTCTAGCAAAGATTGGCTCCTAATGGTTGAGAAATTCAAGAATAAAATTCAGTCTTGGGGTTTCTCGTGGCTGAATCTTGCTGGGAAGACAATGCTTATTAAGTCTGTTCTGACCAGCTTGCCTATCTTCCAATTCTCAGCCATGTTGGCTCCCACCAGCTTTCTCAAGAATATGGAGGAGTGGATTCAAAGGTTTTTTTGGAAGGGTAGCAAGCAAAATGACAGGAAGATCCCCCTAGTCAATTGGGACAAAGTTTCTAAGCCTTTGCTAGAAGGAGGTTTGAACTTCAAGGACTTGAGGACACAAAATATCACTATGGGGGCTAAGATTCTGTGGAGACAAATAGCCCCGAAACCGGGCTGAGCTCAAGCGCTATGGAAGAAATATTTCAGGGGTCAAAGGTTACGAAGCTTGGATGATCTTACCGCCACCATTAAAGTTTCTCAAATTCACAGGCATTGCATGCAAGCCTTATCTCTGATACAAAAGCATTCCTTTTGGATCCCGGGTAATGGCAAGCTCATCAATATCTGGAACAACAAAATTATGAACGAAGAACCATTAGGTGGTGTCCAAGAGCTCGCTGAGCTTCGAAGTTGGACGTTGAACAATGTCATCAAAACTTTGTGGGATATTTATAGTTGGAAGGACAATGCGTGGGCAGGCTGGAAGAAACCTCAAATGCCGATTGCTCTAGATCATGCGTGGTCATTCCTGCTTACTAAGCTGAAAGGAATGAGCCCAATTAATATCAGAAAACAAGATAAGAGAGGATAGGGCTCTCAAACTAGTTCTTACATAGTTGCGCAAGGCTATGCACAGCTCAAAAAAATTCCCCATGTTCCTTGCTTCCCTGCGACTTGGAGAGGTCTTTGGAGGCAGAGGTGTGTGCCAAAAATCGATTTCTTCAACTGGTTATTGTGTCACAACAACATTTTAACAGATGACAGGCTTAAGAAGAAAGACTTCCTAGGCCCTTCTAGATGCACCCTTTGCCTGGAAAATGAGAAAAATGCCTCTCATTTATTGATAGAATGTAGGTTCTCCAAAAGTATTTGGGCAGCAGTGATCTCCCCATGGGGATCCACTGTTACTCTGCCCAACACTATTACTGGCTTCTTTGCCGATTAGGCTCACCTCTATCCCGGGAAGTTTCCCAAGAACAATTGGTTCAGGCAGCCTGGCTGGCCTATCTAAAATTCATTTTCTGGCACATCTGGATTGAGCGCAATCACATAATTTTTCAAGAGAAAGCATAGAAGGATAAGCTTGTTTTTTCAAAAGCCAATGGCCTGCTCAAGGAATCTCTCAGTGAGAAGTTTGAGAAGCTGGAGAATAAAAATCTAAGTCCTCAAGAACTGGTGTGGGGGAGCAAGCTTGGTCTCTAGTATTCTGATGATGAGAGACAATACAACATTAGGAAAGACTGGTAGATCAGGCATGCTGAGGGCAAATTCCACATGTGGCTCCAAAAGCATGCTAGCTCCTCCTTGTTTTTTGATGGGGCTGCCAAAGACAATCCGGGGATTGCTGGGGCTGGAGGTGTCATCAGGAATGCAGATGGCAGCATAGAGAATAGGTATGCTTGGGGTTTGGGTCATAGTACCAACATGCAAGCAGAGACCATGTCCCTGTTGGGGCCTAAAGCATTTATATGATCTTGGTATCGAGAAAGCCATTATTCTTGGTGACTCCCAATCCTTGATTCGAATTCTCGTGGATAACACGTCCCCTCGTGACTTTCGGCTAGCAAGAGTGGTTGCTAGAATAAGAAAGCTAGTTGGATCCTTTCTTCAGGTGAACTTTTTCCATGTTCTCCAGCAAAATAATAAGGAAGCGGATGTGGAAGCTAACAACGCTGTCGTCCTTCCTGTTGGCATTCGGATAAGAGACGAGGTTGAAGATTGGGATCCAATCCCTTAATTCTGTTTCTCATGTTCGACTGTCTTTTACTTCAGCAGTTTGTTTGTATCCACAAGCTTGGGAAAATTCGGGAAATCGACTTGTCTGACGGAGTTAAGAAGATCCAGAACATTAGGGTTACGGTATTAGTTTATCTATCTATTGAGGACAGCCGGTTCTTGGGCTATCTGAATGTAACCGGCCAACAGGCTTTGAATTTATTTTAACACAAAGTATAACCATTTTCGTTAAAAAAAAATAAATTATTTTTCAACTCATTGGATTGATTTTTGTATTTCAAATGGAAAGTATGTTTATATGTTTTTTCCAATATATCTCTCATAAAATTGTTAAAAAAAAAATATCTCAATTGTTAACATCTAGTACCATTCTAGATGACTTAAGGGCTAATTCATCATGATTTACATCCTTCATAATTTTTATCCTCTTATGATGGTATTATGTTCCCTCGTTGCGGATCCTTGCACAAGATAAAAAGAACTATGAACTCAAGTGTTTAAAAAATGTTCATGCTTAATTTAATTTAATTAATTTTTTTTTTTTTTTTTTTTTGTAAAGTGAATTTTTTTTTATTTATGCTTTAAAGAGAGAAATTTTCAATTTAAGCATCCAAACATAGTATCTATTATAGATCAATGAAAAAGCAAAAAGACCATACTGAGAAACTAAACATGAAGCACTGATAACTAACCTACAAAAGGAAACATGGCAGAGAAAAAAATAAAAATTGAGCATATTAGAACCCATCATTTGGAAATGGAGGAGTTTGTAGCATCCATGAGAATTGGCTCTTTATCGCTACCAGGTGAGCATCCAGGGTTTGGTGGGAGTCTTACATGGTCTTTAATGTAACAAAGATGTTTGTCCAGCCTCCCTATAGCGAGTTGTAGTTCATCTCCAACCTCCTCATAGTGAGTTGTAGTTCATCCAACATTAAGAGAATTTCCTATTTGGCCTCATTTCTATCAAGTAAGACTTGTCCAAGTAAGAGCATCATTTGTCAATGAATATCGACTATATTCATATATTGATTGTAGTGACCTCTGGTATGTCCAACATTTGTTACCCAGTTTGTTATTTCACACAACAATTACATATCAGTCAAGTAACCACTTTCCCTAGTGATGTCAAGCTTTGCTTGAGAAATATCATCTCAGATGGCCTATAAGATGTTGTTGCAATAGCGCTATAGGGATTTTTCTACTCATTGTTGAGTGTGAGAGCTGCTTAACTCATGAAAGTAAATAATGGTTCGATGAATCCTAGCTCATTGGCATGGCATGGAGGATAAGCCCTTACCAAGGGAAAAAGGTTCAAAAAGGAGGAAAAACCCCAAAAGGATTGAGTGAAGGGGGAAGTAGACCTGCAAAGAGATGCAAAGAAAGAATTGGAAACAAGAAAATGGACAATCTAAGGACAAGGAAATTTCTAGAGGGGGAGAAAGTAAGGGAACAAATCTAGAATTGAACAGATCCCCCCTTGAGACTAATATAATTAGAGATGATAGTAGATGGACAACAAAAATCCCAACTAGAAGAAGAGGAAGAAAAAAGCAAGATTTCAGAGGACGTGTAGTGAAAGGGGTGGATAACAAAGGAAACAATAGTAAAAATATGTGGAAGAGCAAGGGAAAGATGAATTCAATGTTGAGGAATACGATGGTAGGAGGGAATTCACATCCATGAAGAGCAAAAATGGACCACTTGTCAAGACTAGAATCCTAGAGATAACAACCCTTGTGTGTCAAGATCAATCCCTGTGCAGAGTAAACGACCGCTTCCTGGAATGATGAGGGTAGTGCATGGGAGGTTGTTAGTATTGGGCTCATTAACGGCTTCAAGTTTCTAGAGTTGCACATTACTGAAATGGTTAATTTCCATTTATTCTTTATCATTAAACTTATACCAAGCATGTTTAGAGCTTGCATCATGGCTTGCTTAATTATCATTATCATGCATGTTCTCTTGAAGTTCATTTACGTGGGTGGAGGACCTTGGGAGTGGCACATGGCCATGTCACCTACTATGTGTGTGTAGTGGGATGATGATTATGCACCCCCCATTTGTCTTGTGTCTGACATCCCATTCGAGGGGTTTAATGTTAAGAAGATCATTTTAGTGAAAACTAAAAGATATTGCTTTATGTTGATTGCCTTTTGATCCACATGATTTTTCTCTTCACAATATTTTTAACGAACTTGTATGCTCACTTGCACTTAGATTTCAAATAATCTTATCAAGTTTCTTCAATTTTTTGCTCTACATGACATGTATTAAGCAATAGACATCATTAATTTTAAACTTATACAGATAATTTAAATATATTAAAATTTAGTAAAACTTAAAGAGTTTGCCTTGTCTACTTGTTGTGATGAGCCCCCGTCTCACTCACCAAAATAATTTTTTTTCTTGAACTTCTATTGGTAATCTTATATTAAAAAATAAAAAAGATTAATCATTGGATATAATCATTATCAAAATATCTTCCCAAATCACATAACAATGAATGAGCACGACAACGTAGTACACACTAGTGCACTATACATACATATATGCACCGGTGCACGAATATCATTGACACAAACATTGATTTTTTATTATTATTTTTATTTTAAAATTGCTATATTCACACAACTATTTCTAAAATAAAAAAACACATTGCTTCCTCTTCGCACTACCAAATATATGAGTAAATTTAAGACAATGTTTTCGCTTAGTAATTAAATTTTTACATGTATGGTGTTGATTGATAGATTATATGTGTTATGTAACCATATCACAAAATAGAAGAAAAGATAGATCAACGACTTCAAAATCAGCCTCTTCGAGGGGGAAACCTCCTTTACATTACACAAATGAATAATTCTTGGATGATACAAATGACAAAACCTCATTTCTATATATAGGAGTCTAAGGGGTCACAATATAATGAAAGCCGACATAACAATAATAATATATGAGCACAACAATAACAATAGTGGAATTCTATGGGGCACAATAATAACAATATGGGGACAATAGAGGCACAACAATAACAATAAGGGCTACAGTGACAATAGTAATGGGGGAATCACTAGTATTATAGGGACCTAACACGCCCCTATCCTTCCAAAAAGTGTTGTCCTCAATGCTTTAGTAGTTTGGGATGCTTCTGTATAAAATTCTCATCCTTCCATGTGGAATCTTCAGCGGGTAAGTTCTTCCACTTGATGAGATACTCTGAAATTGATTGATTTCGTAGCTGTGGAGTTCTTGTTTTTGTGACTGCTTCAGGTTCCAATATGATTTTGCCTTTCTCGTCAAGTTCTAGAAATATTGTTTGAACTAGGAGTTTGTCACCTATAACCTTGTTTAAGCATGAAACATGGAAAACTAGGTGCACTCGGGAAGCTCGAATTTGTATGCCATAGTATCAATCTTTTGCAACACCTTTTACGAACCATAATACTTTGGTGATAATTTATTATCATTCTTAGCTTGCTTGAGGGAAATTTGTTTATACGGTTGTATTCGTAGAAATACCCAGCCACCTACATCAAAAATTCTTTTGCTGTGATGTTGATATGCCTATTGTTTCATTCTATCATGTGCCAAAGTGAGGTTATCCTTTAAGAGTTGGAGAACTTGTTTTTGATGCTCGATGTGATCTTCCACTACTTGAACCTTAGAATTTTCTCTTAAATATGATGTCAAGGATGGTGGATGATATCCATAAAGTGCCATAAATGGGGTCATTTTTGCTGCAATATGGAAGGAAGTGTTATACCACCATTCAGCGAGAGGCAACCATTTAACCCATTGTGTGTGTTTATCAGAGACAAAGCAATGGATATATCCTTCCAAACATTTGTTTGCTATATCAATTTTCCCATTAGATTGAGGATGATAAGATGAGCTATAAGCTAACTAGTTCTAAGACAAGAAAATAATTTCACGCAAAAATTTCCAATGAAAATGGGATCTCCGTCACTTACAGTAATATTTGGGTTTCCATAAATGCAGTAGAAACTGTAATGGCTTTAAATGAATGCGATAATGCACAAAAGTGTGCATACTTGGTAAGTCTGTCAACTACCACCATGATGACACTCTTTCCTTCAGACTTGGGTAAGCCTGTGATAAAATCCATTGAAACCTCCTCCCAACGTTGGCTTGGAATGGATAAAGGTTTTAATAGACCCGGTGTCTTAATTGTTTCAACTTTATTTTGTTGGCAAACCAAACATTCTGCCACAAACCTTTGAATATATGATTTCAGGCCATCCCAAAAAATTTCCTTCTTAACCCTGTGGTAAGCTTTTAAAAATCCCGAGTGCCCTCCTAAGGGAGAAGTGTGCAATTCCATAAGAATCTTTTGTTTTAGCTAGGAATTCTTATAGAGGTATAAGCTATCTTTGTACCATAATGAATCATTTTGCCAACTAAATGTATCTGACGTACTAGTATCTTGTTGCAACTTTCAAATAAGTGCCCACACTTCTTCGTCATTCTTCCATTCCTCCCTTGCTTCATTTATCCAATCTGGTTGGATAATAGAAATGGCACACGACAATGCTTCCACATCCTCATCCTTTCTTGACAGTGCATCTGCCACCACATTTTGCTTCCCTTTTTTGTAGATGATTTCAAAGTCATAACCCAACATCTTTGTGACCCACTTTTGTTTCTCTTCAGAGGATATCTTTGTTCTAAAAAGTATTTAAGGCTATCAAGATCCATTTTTACCTTGAAGTGTCTTCCCATTAGGTAGGGTCACCATTTCTTAAGTGCATGGAGTATTGCCAACATTTCCTTCTCATAAATAGCTTTGTGTAAAAACTTTCCCTTGTTTGGACGACTTTCAAAAGCAATGGGTCTTCATCTTGCATTAAAACGACACCAATGCCATTTCCTGAAGCATCACATTCCACAATAAAGGTTTTTGTGAAGTCCGGTGTAGCTAAGACCGGTGCTTGGCACATTGCCTCTTTAAGATGTTCAAAGGCTTTTGTTGCTTCCAGAGTCCATGAAAATGCATCTTTCTTCAATAATGTTGTTAGAGGTGCTGCTATTCTCCCATAATTCTTAACAAACTTGCAATAATACCCTGTCAACCTGAGAAATCCTCGCAAATGCTTTATGGATGTGGGGATTTCCATTCCTTAATGGCTTTAATTTTGCTAGGGTCTACCTTAACTCCTTCATGAGATACAATATGACCCAGATATTCCACCTCTTGTACTCCAAAGAAACATTTGGATATTTTGCATATAATTGTTTCTCCTCCAATAGTTGTAGCACCCTGTCAACATGTTCAACATGATCCTTCCAAGACTTGTTGTAGATTAGTATATCATCAAAAAATACTAACACAAATGTTCTAAGGAATGGTTTGAAATTGAATTCATCAAACCTTGAAATGTTGAAGGTGCATTGGTAAGGCCAAAAGGCATGGCCAAATATTAATAATGACCCTCATGAGTTCTAAATGTTGTTTTTGGAATGTCTTCAATCTTCATTCTGATTTGATGATACCCTGAACGAAGATCCAACTTGGTGAAGTAAATGATCCATGCAATTCATCCAATAATTCATCAATGACAGGAATGGGGAACTTATCTTTAATAGTGAGCTTGTTGAGCTCCCTATAATCCGGACACATGCGTCATGATCCATCCTTCTTGTGCACCAATACTACGGGAGCAGAGAAAGAACTTTGACTTGGTTGAATTATACCAGCCTAGCATTCTGCAACCATACGTCCAATTTCACTCTTTTGGGCATAGGGATATCTGTACGGCCTGATGTTTGGAGGAACACTTCCTGGAATCAGATGAATAGCATGATCATGATCACGAATAGGTGCAAGACCTTTAGGAGTCTCAAATACCTTGGAATGATTGTCCAAGACTTTTTGGAGATCTGGAGAAATAGATGATATTGATGTGGAAACATCTAGCGAACATAATTATGCAATTACACCTATTTGTTCCTTGTTTAGAAGTTTTGTCATACCGTTAGAGCTGATTATCTTTCCCGGTTTCCCTGCAATACCCCTTAGTTCAGCTTCCTTTCCTTTCGCAGAAAATTTCATGAAAAGTTCTTCAAAATTAAAAGCTATTGTACCCAAGGATTGTAGCCATTGGACTCCTAGTACAACATTAACACCTCCCATTGGAATGGAAAGAATTGGGCTAGTCAATACATATTCTCCCATGGATAGCTTGATATTATGGCACTTTCCAGAGCAATTTATTGTTCCTCCATTTTCAATCATCACTTGACACTTTGGTGCTGGGTATAGGAAGCAATTCAATTCTTTTGCTACCTTAAAATGAATAAAATTGTTGGTACTTCCTGAATCAATCAACACTATTACCTTTTTCTTCTTGATTTATCCTTCTATCTTGATGGTTTGAGGAGTGGTAATTCCATCCAATGCATTAGAGGATATGGTCGAATTCATTTCTTCTTTATCTAGGCTTTGTTCCTGGAGTATATGCTCTTCTTTTGACATTTCTTGCTCCTTTTCTTCTTCGTCTTCACAATCTATGTAGAATAATTTCTTCTCAGCACACTTATGAACTTTAGTGTATTTGCTATCACAATTGTAACAAAGCCCTTTTGCTCTTTTTTCTTCCAATTGTTGTGGTGTCAACCTTATAGGTTGTGGAAGACTAGGGGCAGCAACACTTCCATATTTCTAGTTGTGAGTGGTATGCTTCCTGGTTGCCATAATTTTGCTTTCCATTTTTCTTGCTAACCTGAATGCCTTCTCTAATGAATCAGGTTCCCAAAGGTGAACATCAAGTTGGATATTATCCTTTAAAGACCCTATGAACACATCAATCCTATGCTCCTCTGGAATATCTTTTACCCATATGTTCAATTTTTGGAACTCCTCAATGTGCTCCATTATTGAACCCTTTTGTTTAAGACTTATCAATTGGTTAAAAAAAGTGTTGCTTTTTGTATCCTCATAATGTGCCATCAATTCTTCCATAAAAATTGCCCAAGTGATAAATTGTTTACGAGAGCAAAGCCAATGATACCATACAAACTGATTTGGTTCCAAATATAAAGTTGCCATACGTACCTTTTGTGTGTTTTGCACATTATGGAGATTGAAAAATTGCTCCATCTATAGTATCCATGTTCCGGGATCCTTGCCATCAAACTTTCTCATATCAATTTTTGGAACATGGTGGGTCTTCAATCTAACATTAGAGTCTATGAAATCATGATTAACATTTCTTTTGTTCTCATCATGAGTTTCCTTTACTACCTTTCACCGTTAGTGACCATTTGTTGTAGCAACTTATTCAAATTTATCTTCAATTCTTCCATCTTATCGTGCATGCCATTCATCTTAGCTTCCATCTTAACTTGCATGCCATTCATTATAGCTTCCACGCCATTCATATTGGCTTCATTTACCTTTAGTGAGAATGAAAATTGTTGTACTTGGTCTTGTAATTTTAATATATCATGTTGCATATCTTCCTCTTCTTCACGAGTCATGCTGGAGTTTTCAGGTTGCTTACTAGGTGTTTCCATTCTCTTTATTCGGGGAATTAATTAATGCTAATAATTCTTCACTATTTCCTTTGAATTCCTTCATACTAATTTTTCAAACCAATCTTATGCAAAATTTAAAAAAACTACACACCTTTTTTTCACTTTGTAAGAGCCCGATATTGAATCTGTTGTATCTCTGTAACTGCGGATTTCAAATATTTGAAATCTCATCCTATGGTAGCCCTCTGAGTCCTCTTTCTAACCCCACAAGTCTTAATCAAGATTGGATTCTCTAAGAAAGAGTTATGCCAAATCTCCCATGGTGACCTGATTAGAAACTAGTTCAGTAGAGCGAACTTGTACGACATGCCACGTGTCACTGTTTCGACCTTAGTAACTGAAACTGATACACAGAAAACTACAGGCCGTCTTATTTCTAAAAATTCTCATGAAATTTCAATCTGATGCTCAAAACAAAATTTATGACGATTTTCCATAGGTCACATGTTTAGAATGTAATTCAGGAGTTTGCAGAACCCTAACTTCCTCAGATCACATCTCCGCAAATATAGCGAGACAAGCTCTGAAATTCAGACCCAAAGTTCAGAACAATTGGTTTTTGTTAAGCTTCTGAAACAATGCAGAAAAAAGTTATAGCGAAAATGCCATGATGACCTGTTTGGAGCAGCGAAACCATAGAATCCAAAGCTCTGATACCAAATGTTAGGAAACCAACTCACCAAAAGATAGAAAAGATAGATCAACGCCTTAGAATTTAGCCTCTTCGAGGGGGCAACCTCCTTTACATTACAAAAATGAACAATTCTTGGATGATACAAATGACTAAACCTCCCTTCTATATATAGGAGTCTAAGGGGTCATAATATAATCAAGACGACATAACAGTAATAACATAAGGACACAAAAATAACAATAGTGGGTTTCTATGGGGCATACTAATAACAATATGGGGACAATAGGGGCACAATAATAACAATAAGGGATACAATGACAATAGTAATGGGGGAATCACTAGTATTATAGGGGCCTAACACCTACCCATTCTATCTCACATGTACCATTGTAGAAAACTTATATTGATATTATGAATGTTTCAAATCCAAAAATTGTAGAAGTTATGGAAGAAAATGAGGTTTCTTCTATCTGCATCAACAAGATGTTTTAAAAAATGAAGAACTTTATGATATGACTACTATGGGAAATCATGAAAGTAAAGGATATATTGAATATTGGTTTCACTCCATCATTTGTTTGCAGCATCACTCCATACTTTAACTATTTTTGACACCATCTTTTCAAGGGAAGTTGGCTTCTCATACCCTACTATTTATTTACATGCATTTTTCAAAGTTGGGTATGTACATACTTGAGGCCTCATTTCGAAAATGGATCCACTGGAACTACTCTTATACGTAAGAATATTCATTTTCAAGGCAGAGTAGGCTAGTGTAGAAAATAAAATAAATAAGGACATAAATAAATACATTTTTTTATATGTAAAAATAGTTGTTTTTGTTGCAACACGCTGTGGAAATCAACATCGGTGATAAATGTTTTAATTTATTTGTGTATGTAGATATATTATATTGAAAATAATAGTTATACAAGCACTCATATTCACTTTTATCACCAATTTGAAAAATTTGCTTGAATATCATAATTTTTTTGGTTTGTGGGCTTGATGAAAGTTTTGAAAACACAGTCGGGATAGTCACGTTTTTAGAGACTAAAAGGGAATATTTTTAAAACTTGTTTCTATCCTAAGTATCCATTGATTTATACTTTCCAACCCAATTTTAATCACTCCATTTGGGTTTGAAACGAAGAAGTTATAACCAAAACATTGACATGGTGTCTAGTAGGCAGCGCAAGAACAAAGATGGGACAGTAGGTTTTTGGAGGCATAAATGACTATATTTTTAAAACCTGTTTCCACGGTATATTCCACTATCAATATAGTTTACAAATAAATTTGAATGACTCAATTTCAATATCATATGAGAAAGTTATGACCAAACTATTGATTGTCTATCGTAAGTCAGCACTCTTCAAACTTTGTTTTTCCGGCTGTACATTAGAGTATTTGACCCATCAATTATTCTTTTCTTCAACACTTGTTTCTGCTGGAGATAAATAAATGAATATATTTTAATCATTTGAATTCGTCATCAAATTAAAACATTATGCTTAAAATATCCACTATTGGTCTAAGCTAGGAAATCGAAAATGACTCTGTTATGCAGGTCGGTCTAAGTAAAATTGACAAATAATCTCATGAAATTTTTAAAAAACGTTTCTATTGGAGATATCCCTCTGAATTCAATTTCATTTTTATTTGGAATCACTCAAATTAGATTAAAAACAAAGAAGTTATGATTAAAACACTGCAAGTTAGCTTGATTAGTCACTACTCTCCCACAGGCAATAAATTAATTTTGTTTCGTCATTTTTTCTGTGGATTTGTTTTACAGAGTAACTACTTGTTATTTTTTTGCATACTTCTTGGATTAGGGGAGTCCGATCACCTCTCTTTATCCATGATTTAATATTTTATTACAGGTAGACACTCATTTTTTGCAGGTCCTAGGAGAATAAAAATGTCAATTTATGAACGAGCAATTCTTGAAAGAAATGTTAATGAAACAAGGGAGTTTCATCTAATTTATTTCCTAACAGATTCATAACAGAATAAATGGAGAATTTATTTCTATTTGAAGATTCATGTCACTGCTGCCAAAACATTTTTCTAAGAGATCATTTTTTTTCTATTAACATATTGATGTTCCCTTAGGAAACAACATCAAAGCTGTTGTAACTTAATTTATTTACTATTTTTAAATAAAGTGTTGTTTCTTTTCTAATTTCTCTTATATTTTGTATTTCAGGTATTGCTTCCTTCAAAGTTGTAGTTTTCGTTCCATTTGTGAATGCACAGTTGTTGTTCTGTCAAATGAATAGTTGATGTTCGATAGAACGAATAACTCTGATTCCTTTTTGGTGTGTTTATAATTGTTGTTCAGTCAATTTAACAGTTGTTTTTTGGTAGAACGAACATCTCCGATTTATTTTTGGTGTGTTTTTTGTTCAATCAATTGAAAAATTGTTTTTTAGTCAATCAAACAACTCTGATTTATTTTGTGTATGTTTGTTGTTCAATCAATTGAATAGCTGATGTTCAGTCAATTCAACAACTCCGATTTATTTTTTGTGTTTTGTTATTTAATCAACTGAGCAATTCTTGTTCAGTCAATTGAACAACTCTGATTTCTTTTGTGTGTTTGTTGTTCAATCAACTGAACAACTGTTGTTCAATCAATTGAACAACTTTGATTTCTTTTTTGTGTGTTTGTTGTTCAATCAATTAAACAGTTGTTGTTTAATCAATTGAACAACTCCAATTTCTTTTTTTTGTGTATTTTGTTGTTCAATCAATTGAACAGTTGTTGTTCAATCAATTGAACAGTTGTTATTCAGTCAACTGAACAACTGATGTTCAGTCATTTGAACAACTCTGATTTCTTTTTCTGTGTGTTTAGTTGTTCAATAAATTGAATAGTTGTTGTTCAATCAATTGAACAACTTCGATATTTTTTGTTTTTTTTGTTTTTTGTGTTTGTTGTTTAATCAGTTGAACAGTTGTTGTTAAATAATGAATCCTTACAGGTGAGGAAAATTTTTAGATAGAGGAGGAATTACTATAAAGTTTTGTGAACAGTTGTTGTTCAGTCAATTGAACAATTGTTGTTTAGTCAATTGAACAGTTATTGTTCAATAGAACGAACAACTGTGATTTCTTTTTTTCTTATGATCAATAATTGTTGTTCCATTGCCGTTCATTTTTAATCAAACAACCATTTTTCTCTCCCGTGTTTTCTTATCAAAACTATCTTTTTAGATTTGGAATTTGTACCCAAGATAAAGGAAAAACGGTAATATTAATACCATTATGACTTGTAAAACCTTTGATGGTTATCTTTATTCCGAAACTGACCTGGTTCATCTATATAATGACTGGTTGAATATCTTATCTTTGGAAATATCATAAAATGATTCACTATCTTAATACCATGTTGGTTTATCTTTCACACTTTCAATTAGTATTTCCCTTTAGTATGATGATAATAAAAGCATAACTTTCATTGGTATTTTTTTTACTTCTCACGCCATCCCTAACTCTTAAGGAGTAAATGAGCCTCCCTCCCTTTACAATAAAAAATGGAAATATGAAAATCCAATACAAATATTCTTAAAAAGGATAGGAGTCTCATCACAAGCCAACTTACCATGATCATAAGGATGTAACAAGTGACATTCCATTATGGCCACCACACCAGGGTAATGACCTTCTAGATAGTCAAAACTGTGAGAAAGACATGAGGTCTCGTGACGAGCCAACTTGATCACTTTGTTATATCTTGGTAAATGACACTATGATTATCTAGTTACCATGCCAACATAGTTGTCTATTTATAGCAATAAAAAAAGAAAACCATCTAAATACTAAATGGAGGACTCTAACTCATTTTTGGGTTAAAAAGCAACCCTGTCGAGGCTACGAATGCCTATTGGCAGTAGTGGCTTTGATTATGGTATTGAAGTTCTATGTTACATTGCCAATTATTCTTTATCCCATCATTTCCTATTGATTCATTTCTAAATGTGAATTTACCATTTGAACAACGTTTATAACTATATTAACCAATATGTATGGTAAACTATACTTTTATATGAATTATATCAATACTGTCCAATCAATCGATACCAGTAGTCGTTATCATGTATCGCCTATCATTCTTTCGTTATATTTTTCCACCTAAGGAAACATCTCTTCTCCTAATGATCAATTCTCTGTTTTACTCATTTTGCGGACATTTCCCATATTCGTGATTTGTACTGCTCTAATCGTTTGTTTGTCATATTTACGCCGCTCTAACTATTGTTTTGCCACATTTATGAATCTTGAACGTCCTTTCCCTTTTTCCTATGCTTTATGGTTGTGGACGCCCTTTTCTAATTGGAGGGGGGAAGGTATGCATTATGTGATAGCATGCGTAATAATTACCAAACTCCGCCATAACTTGTTGATTTGACAAAATATTATTATTGCATTTATACAAAAGTTTTTTCTGATTGAAATTTTTGCATGTAGCTTATCTATTGCTGTTAAAAACTAAAACTATGGATTCAATAAAATTGCATATAGAGTAGGGAATTGTTTACAAGAGAACAACAAGTATGGGGGGCAACTCTATTCGCAACAAACCCACACTATTGCAACTAACAGAAGCGGCTCAAGCAACTCGCGAACACAAAAAATTGTTCAGACATGATGTGTTTGCATGGATTCCACCATTTACATCACTTTCAACATCAATTCAACTTACATCAGCTTCAACAAATGCCAGTCTGAACATGCCATTCCACATTTTTTCGAAGGTAAAACTTGACGTAAAATAACATAATTTTCCGATTTATTAAAAATTTAGAAGAATTTCATGAAAATCCATTGAGCATTATTTGTCATCATTCATTCCACATCTTTACCACTTCCGATTTTTCAGAGTCATAGAAGCTTTTAGTTTGGGGGGGTGTTACTTTCATTCATTTATTTATCATGACCATGCCATTAATATTCTTTATCATCCATCGATCTCCTTATTCATTCTCAAAACCTTCCTTATTCCATGTTGTTTTACACCAAGCATAGATTCCAACAACGATTGCAGCAACCACCTCAATTTGTTTTCTAGTATTGCATGAGGGCATGCTAATTCTCCAGTTTGGGGGAGGAATTGCTACACATGATGGATGTTTTCTACTTTCTTTCTCATTTAAGGCATACAATTTCATTTTTATATAGTGCAGAAATTGATTTGTGTATATCTTTAAAACTATGAACTGAATTCTTGTGATTTTTGGACAGCAAAGAGGTATCATTAAAATGCACAAACCCAGAAAATCTCAAGTTAAATGAGTTTTTAAAATTTCATAAATAATGCACTGTCACCTACAACAATTTTGCTTATATCTCATGATCTGTGCATCAAAAAGATCTGATTTTTGGATTAGAGAAGCATTAATATAGTAGAAATCTGCTTGCAAAATTTCAGCAAAATCTGATTTGTCGTTACTTATATCATATTTTGCTGCAACTTCATCTACATATAGTAGAAAGTCAATGTGAAAATTGTTACGCTTTCATCAACATTACTAAAATTGAATATTCATTATTTGAGGAAGAAGTCATTTGTTCCATCAATTTCATGAGTTGGGATGAACATTTTTGTATTATAGCTTGGTTAATACAAAAATTTTGGGTTGCATGAAGACATGCAACATATTCAGTTTGGGGGTATGTTGGGCCACTAATTTGTCATTATTATTATCACCTTTCAACATCTATTTCATCCATTTCTACCATTCTTTATCACATTCTTTATCATAATTTATCATATAATTCCATTTTATAATTATGTATGCTCTTATGGATAAATACTATTTTTCCTCCTTTATTTTTAATATATTGAAGATTATTATACATTATTTTTCCAATGATGGTTTATTGATAAATTTGTTATAACATCACTCACTATTTTAGCCTCCAAGATCTCTTCCAGATTACAAATTTGATTTCCAACTCATAATCAAATATTCCAACTCAGAAATTCATTGAGATAAGAAGTGAAAATTGTGTATTGGAAATTTCGGGAAAATCTGAGACATGGGTTTTGTGTAGAACGAGCGAAATCAGTTTTGTAGTGACCAGTTTTCCAAAATTTGGCTTGGATTGAGAGAAGCACAAGGTTCTCTGAAGGTGATTTTCTCATATTTGTTGTTGTGACCGTTTTCCAAATTCTCCCAATTACAATACTAGATTCGACTTGTTCCAACTGAATCATGATGGGAATACATTTAAGGTCTGATCTTGTTTATTAAGATTATGTAATCAATCCAAAATTGTAATGGGAATCATTTTGTAATCAACTTTTTTGTAACTTCCATTTGCTCTCTGTGTATTTAAATGAAAACAGAGATCAAAGAGAGGAGGGGACAATCAGGGGATAATTACGAGATAGGAGATGGACAATTATTAGATAGAATGTAGGAGATGAGATAAGGGATGAGAGATGGGAGAAGGCAAAGCTCAGTAATTCAAATTTATGTAATTATTTCTCTCATATGTTTTAATCAAGGAAGCTATCCATTGAGTTCAACATCTTTCATCTGTAATATGATTTGTGTTATTTCTCAAGGTGGAACTGAGTCTTGGGTAGTTGGGCCCACTACCTTGGACGAGGTGCTACTTTGAGCATCTAAAGTAGTTTAATTAGTGCTTGTTTCTTTGAATTTCAATCATTGCTCTTTAAAGTAAATTTCCTTTTATTCAAAGTAATTTGTTGGTTGCTACATTCTCCAGATTTATTGTTTCCTGCAATTTCTAGATTTCATTTGATTTGTTGTTCAAATTAGCATTTGAATTCTATTAAGTGAAATAAATTAAATTTCCAATTCAGCAATGTGTGGTTTAATTTAGAAATGATTCAAGTTGTGTGATTAGCATAATTATTTTTCATTTCATTTACTTTGTTCTTTTTAATTTTAGTTTTATTATTCAAGTCTTACATTTTATTTATTGTTGAATGAGCTTGATAGTATAGGACACAATCATTTAGAACCAGTGTTAGCTGTTGGTATTTGTTATTCATATATTTTTCAGATTTCCTTGAAATCAAAATACACTCTAGTTGATAATTAATATCTAGGTGATTAGTTGTTTTATTTATTTATTAAGCTATTAATTTTACCCAACACATCCTCAACCCTAGCAGCCACCGCCCCCTCAAGTTCAAGTCTATGCACAAAAGAGTGCAACCAATCTTCAAAATTCGAAGAAAAGAAATAAGGGGAAGGGTAACAAGTGTAACCAAGGTAATGAACCCTAGGGGAACCAACCTAACACCAACAACCAGCAACAGGGCAACCAACCCAAGCAGAACAAGGCTATTTTTAAGAACAAGCCTTGTGCATGTTGTGGTGTACATGGCCATTATACTCATGAGTGTCCCCTCTTACCCCAGATGCGGTAAATGTGGGAAGCCCAAACAACTTCTAGAGGTCAACCGCCCATGCAACAATCACCTCAGAATCTTGCACCATCTCAACTGGTCGCACTCACAAATCCTTTCCCTCATCAAGCATTTGTTGTTGCTCAACCTCAGC
This sequence comes from Pinus taeda, assembly GCA_000404065.3. Classification (NCBI taxonomy): domain Eukaryota; kingdom Viridiplantae; phylum Streptophyta; class Pinopsida; order Pinales; family Pinaceae; genus Pinus; species Pinus taeda. Next base: position 433,783 of record APFE030618047.1, on the reverse strand, counting down.
AAGGTCAAACAGCCCACCCTCCCCAACCTTCTAGCCCTCGTGACTACTAGATCCTCATGATGAATTTTGATGAGGTCAATACTTCCAATATCAACTTGCAAACTCGGTCACGTTAATACGACAAGCCATCATCTTCGTCTGTAATTGAGACCAAAACCAAAACATCTACTGAGCCTCTTACAACACCAAATGGTTTATTACAGATCCCTCAACCTAAATTTTAGTCAATTCCTAAGATCCCCAAGGGACCATTATGACATAACACGACTTCTAATCGAGTTTCCCATACATACAGTATAGTAAATGACTTGGCGCAATCACCTGCTACCATGTCGATGTTGGAGGTGCTCCAGTCATGCCCATCTCAAAAGAAAGCTATAATAACTACTTTTGGCACAGTAGATCCTTCAAACAATCGTTTTATTATCTTTCCCGTTGATGTGTCAAAACATCCTCTATTAGCTCCATCCTTTGCTTTCCAGATACCAGTCTAAGTCTATAATGTGATCATCTCCGGATGTATTATTGATGAAGATGCATCCACCTACATGATGTTCACTTCCATTTGGAAGCAACTCAAGTCACTTGAATTGTCCTCATCCACCATCACTTTGTTTGCTTGGGATGGTCAATCCTCCTAGACTCTTGGCATGTATCACAATTTTCTAGTGACTCTTGCTGGCAAGAATGTTCATGTAGACATTGAGGTTATTGATGCCCCTATAGGTTACAACATTCTATTGGGTCGTAGTTACACATACACCATGTCAGACATCACGTCTACGATTTTCCACAAGATGTGTTCTCCATGAAGGGAAGATCGTCACTATCGATCTGTTGACATATTATGAGACATCATCCTTAACCTCCCCTGAGTCCATTATCTCATCGATATCTGAGAAGTAGTCTACCTCACCTCTCACTGATGTTTCACCCAGAGTATAGAGAGATTCCACCTTGTTGGGTGCTTTCCCTTGTCCTCCCCCTCCCATCTCTGAGATTAGCTATTTAAGTGTTTACATGTTACACGCGTCATGGGCTGCTCAAACGTAGTATGGTACACCTAGTCAACAACTAGCTCCTCAATGCCCTTCTGTTACCATCTCAACCGAGCCATCCAGATCCACCCCCCGAGGACCTCCTCTGTTTGTGAGTGACTCCCCTTTGTTCCAACCAAGAACTATTCCTCTAGGTCTTCACCATCCAGGAGTTGTTTTGTTGGGACATTAACCTGCAGGAGAGATACCTTTTTTTTCCTCCTCCTGGAATATTTTATGTCCCTATCATGGCTTCATTGACTCTCATGTTAATGGTGTTGGACTTGACAACATTTAGGGGATCTCCCCGATGTGAAGTCCCAACAAGACCTCACACAGTTTAGTTTAGGAGTCCCATTCGGTATGATGGCCCAGTTGCCATTATCTTAAATGTTTGCCTTAGCTCTTGCTTGTCAACACATGAGAGTGGTCTGGTTTTTTTTTTTAGGTTCGTGTGCCTGGTGAGTGCTAGTGTTACTTGTGTTAAGGTTATTTCACTACAGAGGGAGAGGGTGGAGGTGAGTCTCTAGTCGAAAGGGAAGAAGTCCCAACCCTATCAGAAACACACAACACAATAGAACATGCACATCTTCTAGAGGAACAGTCACACGGATGCAACAGTCATAACACACAAGAGAAGATAGCACATACAACACCCAGTGGAGCATCCCGTGCGAGTATGATGGTCGTTATAACGAGTTTATGGGAAAGGTTTTGTTTGATGTCCGGTGAGGATGCCCACACGGGCAGGACAATGTTAACAACTTATACAACACATTTTCATCAATATATATGTATTAGAGCAACTGAAAGAGTTCAATTATTTAACACAGGTTAAAGCATCATGCATTACAAGTGTTCAATATTAGTCTTACAAACAGTTACAATACATGTGTGAAAACATGCTAGCCTATTATCTGGGTTATGAATTAAGTGAAATTTCCAAGACACATCAATACACCATACATCACTAACCCTGTGAAAGGGGCCGTTGGAGCTATTGTTCGCTCCACCGGAAAGGAAAGACTACATACTCTCAAGGCTATGTGGGAGGAGCCAAGGTGAAAAGTCCCTTGCATGTACAAATGAGTGGGTATTTACAGCCAAGGGTAAAATTGGCCCTTATGACTGTTCGAATTCCCTCATGATTGTTTGACTTATTTGACTCTTCAGCTTTACATAATTCTCTTATGGCATGTGGGTCTCTTGGACTTTCACATTACATTACATTGATTTACACATAGCTCACAGTAGTGATGTGGCCGACATGACTCATGACACAACCCGACACAACAATGCTGGTATGTTCATGCTGCTGGTGGTGTCCATGTCGAGTTGCAGTGTTGCTAACTGATGGATGTGCTATTGGTGTATCACAGCATCACCTCCACATGGAAAGGTGTGCAGAGTCTTCGATGGTCTTGGTGTTCGATTGATGTTACATGTGCATGTCATTTTCTTTCTTGTACTTTGGAATGCTTCACATGTTTGTCCATTCGTGAAAAATTCTCCTCGCATGCATCATCCATTCCCAAAAAATTCTCCTTGAATGCACCATCCATTCACGAATACATATTCTTGCTTGTGCTCTCCTTGTTCATCCAATCCGTCATTGCATCATGTCTTATCCATGTACCTATATCTGCAATCACTCATGACGAGATGACATCAAATTCATAAACCTCCTTGTCTACCATAATGCATTCTCATTCGCTTTCGGATACAGGTGACCAAGAGAGAGGACAAGGTGATCAAACTGCACAAGGAAAGTTTCAAGCTGGGATGCAGGCTCTGGGAATTGCTGGTGAAAATTGTGCAAAAATCACTGGGAGACTGAGATGGACAATCCGGATCAACAATGAATGTTCACGGGATCTGGCTTTACTAGAGGGCATATCTGCGTAATTTTTGGAGGGAAGCATTGCAGGCACAAGAGGGTCTTGGCAACAAAAACTGTGCAATTCCTCAAGGGAGTTGGCAGCGGGCTACGGGAGGCTTGATAGGAAAAAATGCACATTTTTTTTAGGGAGATGGTAGTGGGTTGTGGGATTTCTGGTGACAAAATATGAAATTGCTAGGAGGCTGACCTACTGAACACCTCTGCGCAATTTATGAGCTGACTGAGATGCTAGGTAGCTTAGGGATTTCTCATGGAATCTGTGCAGTTTTCTCGGTGAGCACTCAGCCGACTAACTAGGTTGCTGGCTGGAAAAACTGAGCAATTTTTTGAAGGAGAAAGGGGTAGACATTAAGTGTCTATCTAGCCTATCTTCACAGTTTCTTCAGTCAACGAAGTGGGAAAGGTCTGTAGCTTTTGTGCAATCTTTTAGGGGAGTGAGTCCTAGGGTCATTGCCCGGTCAAACTCGACGGTTGACCAGTAGGAGGGTTGGTTGTTTAGCTTGCGGGCAGCGCAGATTGAAATGGCTTCTTAGACACTTCTGCATTGTTCTGTGTGACATTTGGTCAAGTCGATTCTAGGGTGGAGGTCAGGCTATTAGAGGGTGATCCAGTGTCAGAACTTCAACAAAATGACTAAGTGTGTGAGCAAGTGAATTTGTGCATACGCGACTTTGTGAATGCACACTCAACATGACTTGACGATAAGACGCCTCAAACCATCAAGATAACATATACTCATCATGACTGAATGACGGTGCAAGAAAAAAACAAGATACTTTGATAAATCATTGAATGACCGAGACGACACTTGCACGACAGTGCATACAACTTTGTGTGTGACTGTGATGGGTGTTTACATAGCGAATACAACTTGTGCACACGAAGTGGGACATTGTGTATTACCAAAACATGGCTACAAGCGTGACATTGTGACCAACATACAAAAAGATGTCCGTTAAATGGTCAAGCAAGGAGGGTGAAAAGACTCAACACGATCTCATAGGGTGAGCCCAAGTGCTTGAAAACATCAAGTAGAAATCCAAGGGAGGCTCCGAAATTGGATGCAAGCCAAAATTTTGGAGGGTATTGCAGCTGCTACAACACTTGGCGACACACTGGTTGAATTCCAGATTCTCTATTTTGGTCCATTTACAGCATAGGAACTTGGTCTATCAAGGAGTATTGGATCATTGTGCAGTTTGCTTCGGCTTCCCCACTTACCCCATGGACATACATGGTTAACCTTTCACCAACTCAGTCAAACACAACAACAAGTTTATGCTTGATCACTTTGTTTCGAAATTGGGAAGGGTAGTTTGGATCACGAGTTAAAAAAATTTCAGAGTATAAGTTTTCATCTCTGGTGTTGCTTCACTGCTAATAGGCTTGGACAGTACCCTGATGGAGTCATGTAGGAACACACACATTGCTCCACTGCCAGCGAGCCTAGTCTGTACCTCGGTGGAGTTGCATGCTTCACCTCTCTGTGTAGGAAGCCTTTCTCTTCTTTCGCCTTTGTATTTTTAAAGAGGGTTGTGCATAAACACTTATTGATTTTTGGGGAGGAAGAGGGGTCCCAACTTATTGAGAGCAGAAGAGGTTTTTCCTTTAGAGAAGCATGTAAGACCTTTGACATAGGTATGCTCATTTATATTATCCCCTTCTTTGTTTCTACTAATTGGATAAGCTTGATCACACAGAGCAGAAGGCTAAGTACAGACATGGGTTTTCCCAATGTGGACACAATTTCATGGTTGGACCCAAGCTTCCCTTGTAGACAGCTTGTATTTTCCATCAATACTTCATCAGTCGAAAGTTATAACCAAGCACAGATAGGACGACACAAGTCAGGCCAAGTGTTGCAGTGTCACAAGACTCTTTATATCTCAGCCATATACTCATTCAAAAGCCATAACTCAGTAAAGGGTAGCACATATTTACAAAAACCAAAAATAGAAGGATACTAAAAAAACAAAACAAAATGAAACATAAATAGTAAGCAAAGCAAAAAAGAAAACCAATAAGTGGTAGATAGACTTATGTACATGGCGCAAGGCGCGACCCGACCTACTGAAAATAATGTTTGAGATCTTGGTCATTGATAGGAAGATTGCCAATCCTCCCGCCAAGTGATTACAGATGGTATGTGTGTGGGCCAAGCTTCTCATGGACTGTGTACGAACCAATCCACAGGGACTGAAACTTTGTATGCTTACCTTTGTCTTCATGGGGTTTATCCCATTTCAAGACTAAGTCACCAACGTCGAAGTTAGCTTTTCCTGCAAAATTCTTGTCGAACCATCTCTTGATATGGTTTTGGTGGAGTGTAAACTTTTCTTTTGCTTTCATCCTTTCTTTCTATAGCTTGTGGAGTGTATCCATCCTACGTCGAACTAGCATGTAAGGCTTACCTTGGGATTCTTGACACAACTTAAGTGTAGGCAATTAGATGTTGGGCGGTAGGATGGCTTCTTTACCATAGGCCAGGAAGTATGGTGAGTTCTTCAGAGAGGGTTTGGGTGTTACGTGGGTAGCCCATAAAGAATGCATCAAGGTAGAGTGCCAGTTATGTTGTTCAGAGTAAATGATCCTTTTGATTATACATATGAGGTTTTTGTGAGTGGATTCTGCGAGACCGATTCCCTGCGAGTAGTAGTTAGATGAGTGTTTCAACACAATACCATTTTGCAATGAAAAATCATAATGTTTTAAAGATGAAAAGTAAGTTTAATTGTCAAATACAAGTGATACCGGAACACCAAAGTGTGAGATGATGTTCTACTGGAGGAAGTTGATGACTTCCTGGTCGTTCACTTGCTTGAGTTGAACTACTTTTGTCCATCACGTGAAGTAATCAGTCGTTGTCAAAATGTTGCGGTGTTGTTTCGACGAATGCGGGACAATTTCATCGATGATGTCTAGGCCCCATTGTTGGAATGGTTCAGTCACTGCAATAGGATGCAGTGGGGTTGCTGACCTTCGTGTTCTTCCATCGCATCGCTAACAAACTGACACTTGTCAGTGTAAGCATGTGCATCCTTGAATAATTTGGGCCAGTAGAAATCGGCTAGCATGACTTTGTGTGCAATGGTATTTCTCGCAAAGTGACCCCTGGCTGGCCCATCATGCAGATCTTGCAAAAACTTCTCTGATTCATGTGCCTCAAGGCACCTGAGTAATATTTTGTTACTATGCTTTCTGTAAAGAATTCCATGCACCAACTGATAAGCTAAAGCTTTGAGGTGAAGTGCCCTCTTCTATCTAATGTAAAAGTGAGAGGGTATGGTGTCGTGCTCAAGGTATTGATGCACATATTCATACCAAGAGATTTCGATTACAGTGGCTGGTGCTCGCATTACATCATACATTTCAATTTCCTGCTCCCAGCCAGTAAGCTTTGCTACTTCCTCCTGTGCGTGTACTGCCTTAGCTACGAGTTTCCAGAGACCATGACCCTTGATAGTGTGAACTAGCTTGATGTCAAGATCATACTCCTGCAAGCCTGTCATCCAGTTCATAAGTCGTTCACCCAGATCTTATTGTACGAGTAGTGAGCGGACTGCTGGGTGAGGAACATACACTATGCAATGGTTCTTCAACAAGTAGGGTCTGAAGTGTTTCATCGCCTTGTAGACTGCACATGTTTATTTTTTGATGGCAGGCTAGTTGAGTTCGGTTCCCTAAATGCTTTCACTCGTGAAGGATATGGGACGTTCGTCACTCAATTCATCCTTCTGCATGAGTACTTCAGCGAGTGAGTCATCAAAGACGAAGGTGTATAATAGGAAGTGTTTGTTGAAATTTGGTCTATAGAGTGCATCCACTTCTGCAATATCCTATTTGATACAAGTGAATGTGTAATTTTACCTCTTGCCCTAGATGTAGAGTGCATCCTTCTTGATCACGCCTCACATTGGTTTTACTATCTGTGCATAGTCCGAGATGAACTTCCAGAGCAAGTTTATCCTTCCCAAGAAGGACTGCATTGCTTTCTTGTTGGCTGGGTGAGTGATTTGTGTAATAGTCCAGACCCAGTTCAGATCAATCTTGGTCCCTCTTTTGGCAACGATGTGCCCACGGAGGTTCCCATCAGACATTGCAAATATTCTCTTTTTAGGATTCAAGGAAATCTCGTATTTCTGGCATTGCTCAAAAGTTTTCTTTAGATGGCATATGTGGTCTTCCCATTTTATTGAAAACACAGTCACATCATCGAGGTACACCACTATGCTCTGTCCGATGAGTCTGCAAAAGGCGATGTCCATGACACGCTGAAAGGTTGCGCCTACATTCACAAGCCCAAATGGCATGCACCTGTATGCGAATGTACCCCACTTGGTATGGAAGGTAGTTTTGAGTCTATCAGGTTCTGCTACCAGGACCTTATTATATCCTAAAAACCCTTCAATTAAGGAAAACATCTTTGCCCCAAATATTATTTGTAGAATGTGCTCCATAGACGACATGGGGTAGTTTTCTTTGTCCGACGCATGATTCAAGTTCCGGAAATCAATACACAAGCGAATTTCCCTAGACTTATTACTTACAGGAACAATGTTTGAAACCCATGTATAATGATGAACTCTATATATGATCCGTGCATCCAACAAATTGGTGAGCTCTTTCTGTATGAGGGATTCAAGTGACGGATATACTTTCCTCATCTTCTGTTGATATGGTTTGACTCCTTCTTTGATTGGAATGATGCGTTGGATTATTCACGTGTCGTAAGTTTTCATATCATCATATGTCCACGTGAACACATCCCTATACTATTTGAACAAGTAGATAAAGGCTTGTCACTCCTGCTGCGTGCAACATGTACTGAGATTGAAAAACTTCAGATCTTATTTTGTTCCCAAGCTAATCAGTTCAAGCATCATGGTAGAGCTGTGCGTTTTTTTGTTCCTTGGACCTTGAAAGCATTCTTGCAAGTCATAAAGCGTTTCCAAAGATACCACACCCTTGGGGATGAGGTGGTCTTTCTTGATATTCGCCCCAACTTGCAAATATTGCTCATGCTCATCTTCCAACATGCAAATATTGCTCATGCTCATCTTCTTCTATCACTGCATCCTTGAAGGTCTTAATGTTGGCCATGAAATGCAGTATCTATTGATTATCATCAAACACATGTAAATTAGTTATGTTCTCTGGGATAGATGGTCTATACAAAATTTCAACAGTAAATTTATCCCTAAGTTGTGACATTCTAGAAGTTGCGTTTGCCAAAGCATTGGAAATTGCATTACACGTTCTTGGTACAACGTTGATACTAAATGCTTGGAAGTTAGAGATCAATCGCCATACCCCTTGCTGGTAACTTTTGAGATGAGGTGATAAACAATGAATGGTGTTACGTATCTGTCGTACCACTATTTCTAAATCACCTACCACTTTGAGCACGACCACGTTGAGGCTAATGGATTTATGCAAGCTCAACATGAGTGCTTCATATTCATCATTGTTGTTCATGCACTTGAACTCCAAGCGACTTGAAATCAAATGTTTCCTATTTTTTGGGTTGATCAAGACACACTCGACTCTTGAGCCATCCTGTGTCTTTGATCCGTTGAAGTACATGGTCCACAACTCATCTATACATGAACTGTTCAACACACTTGCACTATTGCTACTGCTACTGCTACTAATGTTACAATGCACTGTACAAGTTTCATTTCCATCAGTTGGGAAAGGAAGGAGACCCAACTATGTGTCTAGTGGGGTTGTAGCTAGCCATTCGAGATAACACCCCAATGTTATTTCAAAGAGGCAGTTGTCGAACATGAGCTCTATGAAGGCTAATTGTTCATTCTCGCCATTGATGGGAGTGACATTGTGCCTCGTGTATCTCTCGAATAACACCTAGATTTGATTGTTTTTCCCCTTATACGGAAGCCACATGTGCAACAAGTATGTAGCAAAGTATCCGTTCATCTTGTTGGACCAGTCTTTGTTGAGTAGTAATCCATACGCTTCCACTATGTCCACAACAACAATATTTATGCACTGGTGAACTCGACCATCATGAGATAGTCGTATTATCACATCCCAAAGTTCACCAATGGCTGATATAGATTTCTGATCGAGTTGGATGATTTGCGCGGATGTCTCGCTCCATTGCGCATTGATATTTTCTCAATGGAGAGCGACATGACATTGCCTGCTGCGTTAGAATCAACCAAACATTTGTGAACATTACAATTAAATATTTCAAATGAAAGCATGAATGGAGGGCAAACAAATTTTGCTTCTTCCATCCGGAGTGTGTTTAACACAGTTGAAAGTGATCCAGGAGGTGTGCTTGCTCCCTTGTTGGTAGAGGGTGTGTTGTCTGTTGATGTTTGTCCCAGTGCGCGCAACAAGATGTCCCGCTGACTCTGGATCTTATCCTACTCAAACAAACTGATGTTTGCGTGAGTTTTATTCATGTCTTCCATAATGTTGTAATCGAGAGGGGGTAGACTCACCAAGATGTGTGGGGTAAGACTCGTGTTTGTGTTGTCTAATGGAGTGTTCTGTAGTTTGTTGCTCATGGACGTACTCTTGTTCATCGTTATCTTCCTAGGCTTGCTTTGTGTTTTATGATTTTGGATAGTTGGTGCATCAACCTTCCTCAGCAGTTCGAGCTTTTGTTTCATTTCCCCAAATGTAGGGGGAACTCCCTTACTTCTAATATTTTAATGATCTTTTTTCTTTTGGGGTTGCTTCTCGGTGTTTGTCTTTTGCGCTACTTACGAGCACTAATATGTGTTCACCACCTGCCCAGTGCTTGATGCCTCATCAAGTGCAACATCTTCTTCACCATATGTGTCTCCCGATTGTCCCTACGCACTGCTCACTACGTTAAGTGTGCAGTTTCATACCGAGCCTACAACTCACTTCTAGTCTGAACAAGACCCTTCCGAGTGATCATATTCATGAAATGAACAAAATTCATTGTTTGCGTATCGTTCGAGATGGAACACTGAGCTCTGTGCAGTTTTAGTCAAGAAGTGATTGTTGCCTGATGACATGCCTCCTTGTCTTTGTCTAGGTAGCCAGTTGTTCACAGATGTGTCAATTGTTCGTTGCTTTAGCTCAAACACTTATGTTGTCAAGTTTTTTATTAAACGAGTAAGGGCATCAATATCACGTGTCTCCTTGTCCTTACCCTTGCTCGTCAGAGCCTGGGGCTTCCTGCTCGCATCTCTGGAGTCCTTCGTTGGTTCATCATACTTGATGACTTTAATTGCACGCAGGTCCTTGTCAACAACGATTGCCTCTTTAAAGTTTTCTGATAGTGTTGGTTTCGCAGTTCGTTTAATGAACTACGAAATGCTAGTCGGCAGTGCGAATGTGTAATTGTCGATAGTGATGGAATCATGAGGTTTCATGTCCACTACAAACTTATTCAATATGCACAGAAACCTATGATTGAAATCTTTTACTTTCTCTCCTCCCTCCATCTTCAAGCTTCCCAATTCTTTGAGTAACATGGCTAGGGTCTTGTCATCAACAAACTTTTCCAGAAACATAAGTTTGAATGTACCCCAGTTATGGATGGAGTTGACAGGAAGGCTATGATACCATGTTGCTATGTGAACATCTAAGGTACATGGGAATAGTCTACATGCAAAGTCATCGTACCGTACGATAACCTCAAGTGTCTGCAGCTTTAGGTAGAAGTTGTCCAAGTGATCTTATGCCTTCATTGTGCTGTCAAGGTCAAACTTTGTGATCATTCTCTCCGACTGCTTCAACATCTTGTGAAAAGCACCCGGGAGAGCCAATGGTCCTTGAGTCAACCATTCCATATTTTGGTAACCTATGTCTTCTTCTTATTCTTCATCCTACTCCTCTTCTTCAGAATCTGATGGTTCTGACTCTGAGTCTATTGGTTCTTCTCTGCCTTTGCCTCCTTCCCTGCCTTCCCCTCTGCCTTCTGTACCAAATTCTAAGCCCAAGTTCATGATGGTGTCTCGTTCTCCCTATTGGAAGATTGAAGGTTCATTTCCATTCTCAATAACTTCTGCCAGACCTTCAAGTGTGGCAAGAACTGTTTCTTCTACCGATGATTCAACAACCTCAGTGGGAGTGGTTTTTGGATTTCTTGACGCATATGGAAGATGTTGTATTCCTGAGATGAGTCCGACTACCTTTGCGAACTAACGGTTGATGGGATGGATAGAGCGGATGTGATGATATGAAATTTCACGTTCACTATGGGAGGTGAGGAGTAACCAACTTTAGAGTCGCGAATACGTGAGAGGGAGTGCGAGTTACTGCCTTGACCAAATGATTGATGAGTCGGGGTGAGAGGAAATTCAGCCATAAACAACTGGCGGCCCTCTTTCTAGTGCCAAAAATATTGATAGTTTTGGACTCACCAACATTCATGGGATCTCCCCGATATGAAGTCCCAACTAGACCTCACACTGTTTGGTGTAGGAGTCCCATCCGGTATGATGGCCCGATTGCTATTATCTTAAATGCTTTCCTTAGCTCTTGCTTGTCAGCACATGAGAGTGGTTTTATTTTTCTTTGAGGTTCGCGTGCCTGGTGAGTACTAGTGTTACTTGTGTCAAGGTTCTTTCACTACAAAGGGAGAGGGTGGAGGTGAGTCTCTAGTCGAAAGGGAAGAAGTCCCAACTCTGTCAGAAACACACAACACAATAGGACATGCACAACTTCTGAAGGAGAAGTCCACACAGATGCGACAGTCACAACACATAAGAGAAGATAGCACGTACAACACCCATTGGAGTAGCCCGCGCGAGTGCAACGATCGTTATAACGAGTTTATGGGAAAGGTTTTGTCTGATGTCATGTGAGGCCACCCACATGGGTAGGACAATGTTAACAACTTATACAACACATTTTCATCAATATATATGTATTAGAGCAACCAAAAGAGTTCAATTGTTTAACACAAGATAAGCAATATGCATTACAACAGTTCAATATTAGTCTTACAAACAATTAAAATACATGTGTGAAAACGTGCTGGCCTATTATTAGGCTTCTGCATTAAGCGATAGTTCAAAGAAACATCGATACACCATACATCACTAACCCCGTGAAAAGGGCGTTGGAGCCATTGTTCGCTCCTCAAAGAAAATACTACAGAGTCTCAAGGCTATGTGGGAGGAGCCAAGATGAAAATTCCCTTGCATGTACAAATGAGGGGGGCATTTACAACCAAGGGTAAAAATGGCCCTTGTGACTGTTCGACTTCCCTCCTGATTGTTTGATTTATTTTACTCTTAAGCTTTACATGAATCTTTATATGACAAGTAGATCTCTTAGAATTCCACATTACATTACATTGATTTACACAGTATGGCCCACAGTAGTGATGTGGTCGTCATGACCCATGACACGACTTTACATGACAATGCTGGTATGTTCATGCTGTCGGTGGTATCCATGTTGAGCTGTTGTGATGCTAACTGATGGATGTGCTCTTGGTGTATCACAACTTCACCTTCACATGGCAAGGTGTGGGGAGACTTCGATGGTCTTGGTATTCTCTTGATGTGGCATGTGCATGTCGCTCACTTTCTTGTACTTTGGCATGCTTCACATGTTAGTCCATTCACAAAAAATTCTCCTCTCATGCATCATTTGTTCGTGAAAAGTTCTTCTCGCATGCATCATATGTTCATTTGTTCGCGAACACATCTCCTTGCATGTTCTCTTCTTATTCATCCCATCCGTCAATGCATCATGTCTTATCCATGTACCTATATCTACAATCACTCATGATGAGACAACATCAAAGTCATAAAACTCCTAGTCTACCATGATGCATTGTCGTTTTCTTTGGATGAAGGTGACCGGGAGAGAGGACAAGGCTATGAAACTACGTAAGGCTAGTTTCAAGCTGGAATGTGAGCTCTGGGTACTGCTGCCGAAAATTGCGTAGAAGTCACTCAGAGACTGAGATCGACAGTGACTATCCGCGGGATCTGGCTCGGCTGGAGGGCAGATCTGTGAAATTTTTGGAGGGAAGCAATGCAAGCAGTAGAGGGGCTTGGCAGTAAAAACTGCGTAATTCCTCAAGGGAGCTGGCAGCAGGAGGCTTGGAGGGAAAAAATACACATTTTTTTCAGGGAGTTGGCATCGGGCTACGAGATCACTGGTGACAAAAACTGTGCAATTGATGGGAGGCTGACCTGTTGAACACCTCTGTGAAATTTATGAACTAAGCGGGATGATGAGTAGCTGAGGGACTGCTCATGAAATCTGCACAGTTTTCTGGGTGAGCACCCAGTTGGCTAACTGGGTGGCTAGCTGAAAAATGCAGAATTTTTTTAGGGAGGCAAGGACGGACACTGGATGTCTGTTTGGCCTCTCTGTGCAGCTTCCTCAGTCAGTGGAATGGGCAAGGCCTGCAACATTTGTGAAATTTTTGAGGGGAGTGAATCCCAAGGTCACTACCCAGTCAAACTCTTCAGTTGAGCAGTAGGAGGATTGGTTGATTATCTTGCGGGCAACGAAGATTGAAATGGCTTGTTGGACACTTTTGCGCTGTTTTGGGTGACATTTGATCGAGTTGATTCTGGGGTGTAGGTTCGACTATAAGAGGGTGATCTGGTCGTCATAACTTCAGCAAAATTACTAAGTGTGTGAGCGAGTGAGTTTGTGCATACACGACCTTGCGAATGCACACTAAATATGACTTGACGACAAGACACCTTAAACCATCAAGACAACATATACTCATCATCATTGACTGACGGTGCGAGCGACAAGCACGATGCTTGTTACACAGTAATTTGTCGCTGTTTGTCACCGTCCCTGTTACCCCTCTCGCACATCTTGGAGGACCCATTCCGGGACTTGTGAGAAGTGACAAGAATTTAAACCACTTGCCTTATTCACCTCTAAACATGAGCTTCATATGCCCTTAAGACATCTCTTGCTCATTGCCCTTAAAAACAACCCTTTTTGCATTAGCGCTTGTGCCCTGTATTATGCCCTCGCCAATGGGGAAAATCCTGATGAAAGGGCGCGCCATTAGCGCTCTGTCCCAGAGTCGCAATCGCACCAACCATTTTGGGCAAAGTTTTCAACCACTCAAACCTCCGAAGTTTCTGTCCAACTCATTCACCAAACTGATTCCAAGTTGAATGAGGATGGTTTGGCTTCAAATCTCCTTGGATGGAAAGTTGTTTGCCACCATTCCATGGAAGTTTCCAAGTGATGAAGCCAAATCTATTATTGTGGGGGATTGACCTTATCTCTTCCTTTTCCTCTGTAAAAGCTTGTTCCCATGGCTTGAGCAAGCTAGTTCTAGTTCTGAAAGTTCTAACTCTTATGGAAATACTTGTGCTGAAAGGAAGATATCAAAAGGTTGGAGTTGCAAGAAGCATTCTTTGTATCCATAAGGCTTTCCCTAAGTAAGGAGATTTTGTCACTAAGGAGAGAGAGAGCTTGTCCCTCACCCCTTCAAACTTTTGCAGGACTTGTGTAGCTGAGCACCCAGCCAAAGGAGGACTTGACGTTAGGACGCTGGTTGTATTCTCCTTTGTTGATTATTAATAATAGATGACTATCATTATGGTTTCATTCTCATTGTACTTGTAATGGTTAATGTTGAATTATATCCTTCCTGATTGATGTATAATTGCATATATTATATTTCACACTTGTGTTTGTGTTGTTCTCTTTGTGTGCAGGTGTCCATTCACGTGGATAGTGGAGGATCGTGACCGACCAAGGCAAAGGAACGCGGGCGACATCTCTTCCACAAACTAAAGCATTGGATCTCAAGTAGGTCTTCATCACCTACTCTTTATTTGCAATTAGGAACTTGCGTGATAGCATTGTTTGATTGTTGCTAGACCCGTTCTGGGCTAGTAGGGATTGCCTATATCCGTATAGGGGATTTACCTCTCCAACAGCGACTATGGCCTAAGAGGTCCAGAATAGTAGTAGGACCCAGGGACAGGCTGTTTGAGTGTCTCACTTGTCTTCTTAGGGTTATGTTGATGATGTTGGATGACTTTGTGTGATGTTCTATTGATTCCAATTCCTTAAGGTTACCTAGGATGTAGAATCATATCATAGTGTCCTCTCATTGCATGTTTACCCTCGTTGGCTGGTTGCTTGGGTAGATGTGGGAGGGGTGTTACAGAGTGGTATTAGAGCATGGTTGCGCTCTCCTTGGGTTGTGTGTTGATCATACTTTCATGTTGGTTGCATATGTGTTTCTTATGCATGTAGTCCATGTGCTTGTTGCATTTTCATGGTGTTGATCATGGTTGTAGTAATGTCGCCATGTGAAGATTGAAGTTGTTGTCATGGATTATGTCTTCATGTGTGTATGGTTGATTAGGCATTGTTATGTGCATCAATGTTCACATGTTATCAAATGCATGTGAGGGGTTGTTGTTGTCATGCATGAGGTCATGGTTTGTGCAGTTGATATGGTCATGCATTAATGATTGGACTCTAGCTAGAATGATGTGTGTATGGTTTGGTACTCATTTGTTATATGTATATATATACAAACATTATGCATTCATGGTCTTGGTTATAGTTTGAATATTAGGTCAATAATTCCTTATGAAGTTATTATATGCAATTTAGGTCATCATGGTGCTATTGGTTGTTATCATTCTAATGTATTGGCTAAGATAGAGCAGGAGATATAGATCATCATAATGAGGTTGCGGCATTAGCCTTTCGGATAAGAGCAGATCATCATACAGGTTTACATGTTGGGCATGCAGGTATGTAAGTTAAGGATTTTGATGTGCATTAGGTTTATATACATTAGGTTATGTACATATATTTTGATGTTATGGTTACATTCATGATAGAGGTTAGTTGATTAGTGTAGTTATATGTACATGTGTCGGATAGTCAAGAATGATAGTAACTTGTAGTTGTATGCATTTCTATTATTGTTTTATATTAGATAACCTGATGATTATGTTATATGTTGTTGATGAATATGTTATAGGTTAACTTGTTGTTGTTATATGACAGTTAGCTTGACGATTAGGTTATATGTTGTTAAATAGTATGATATATAGCTTATGGTTTTTATATGCTAGTAAATTGATGATTGGGGTTATTTCATTAAGATATTTATGTCATATGTAGCTTGCTAAATTGGATTGTCCTATGCATATGGTTAGGGTTATGACATCTAGGTATGAGTCAACGTATTGTGTTGCATTGTGTGTTACTAATCTAGACTAATTGTACATATGTGATTTCTATGCATAAATGATAAATTCTTATGCGTTTATGATGTGATCATGTTAGTTACTTAGAGTTATGGATATCGTGATCTTATTTATGTTTGAGTTCGCATGTTGTAAAGTTATATCTTGCTAACTAGATTGATTGTGCAAACAAGATAGCCTCCCCTGAGATACATTAAGGTACGAGACTTCTTATGCCATATATTTAGTGTTTGAATGTATGATTATGTCATTTATTTTTTGTTTAAGTGTTTGGTGTCTATTATGTCATCGAGTTCATTTATTTAACATGGTATGTTTGCAATTTGGTTGAATTTTCAATGAATTGCATAACATGGTATGTGTTTATAAGGTTTCTTGCTAAAATGATCTTTTTTTGAGATGATTGTATTAATACATATGTGTTGAGACAGTTGATATGTACTTGAATGTAGTTAACAGTTGTAGCATTATGTCTAATGACTATGAGTTGACTATGGGTTATGACATGATTGTTTTTAGAAGTTGATTTCAAATTTATAGGTATGCTTGTCTTGATATTTGGAACATGTGGTTGACATGTGTGAGCAGTTGCAGGAAACATGCTTGGTATTAGCATGACAAGGTAATAGTTGTTGAAGAAAATGTAACTAGGTTTGGTATTTATACCTGTAATTTTGATCTTTGTACTTGTAAAGAAAAGAAATATTATTTTTGAGAATTATAAGAATGAGTTTCTTGCTCATTCCATAGTTCTAAGAAAGTCAAAGAGTCAAAGAGATCTTCTTGAGCATTTATGTAATGTATATGAATCAACCTAGATTTTAGATCAACCCTCCAAGACAAGCACAATCCTCTTGAATAAGGAAGAAAACTAAACGATGAAGAGAACAATCAAGTCGACCAACAAAATTGACATAAGGAATAGACACGTTGGTTCAAATGAAGTGACACAATAGCTCATTAGCGTTAGAGAAATTTTAAGGTATAAAATGGGCCTCCTAAGAAAAATTTACAACCAAAATAAACTTTATAAGAACCAATAAGATTCAATATGATGATGTCAAATGTGGGGGATGATTCACCATTATTGGGGTACAAATCTAAAAAGATTAAAAAATAATAAAATAATAAAACTACTTTTTCAAATTGTATATTTTACTTATGCAGAATTTGATTGCAATCACATTTTTTCATGTATTTATCATTTTTTGTGTAGCAACATCCATTGAAAGTATGAAAAATGGGTACTCCTTGGATGAGGAATCAAATTTTGCATCCAGCGACTGTTCCCACTTGAAATTTGAGTAAACCCATGGGGAGATAAGTTGAAAATACGAGTTGAAAAAGTAGTTTTTTTCTTTTTTCCCTCTAAAATTTGATGATGTAATATAATCTTATTTTATTATTTCCACCATTATTTTATAATTTCCTTAGGATGCCCATTTTATACCTCAAAATTTCCCTAATGTTCATGTCAGCTTGAAAGCATGGACAGACACCTATAAATAGGCAGTTGGGATCACTGCAAAATAGCAGAGAGAATATTACATATCTCTGAGGAAGCTCGGATGGGTACAAGTATGTTACTTTGCATATATTGAAGGAGTATAATCTCAAATGAACACAGTAAGGAAACTACCTCATAAATTCGCAATAAATCTTAGTCTCCTATAGGAAGTACATATGGTTGTTGGTGTCAACGCTTGAATGGTGTCAATGCTATTTAGTGTTTTAGTGCATTACCAACACACAACTACTCCTTGGTGGATAAAGATGATACGAATCTCAGTGTAATGATAAACTTTTTCACAAGGGTCTACACTCTTGGAAAGAAAGAATTTTGTACTATGTCTCGGTGCACACACATCATAGACATAGTCACTATGATCATTGTCTTATAAACTCGATGTATTCATATGGAAGAGGATATATGTAATCTATGTATAATAATAAAGTAGCAATGAATCTCATAGTTATAACGAGTCTCTCAATGAAATCACAGTGATGTTGCAACAGTAATGGATGTCTTCATGATGTAGTGATGATGATGATCTTATTGATATCAAGAAGAGGATTGGTGCCTTGGTCTTGGATTGCCTCAGATAGTCAATGATCATGGTCTTGGTGTTCATCAATATGGAATCTCTATAAGAAGAATTTTGTGCAGGTTTTCCTCTCCAAGAGGGAGAGGTTTTGGCCCTGGTAGAAAGCCAACTTTTGTGTTCTTGTCTCTTTGTTTTGATAGCTATTTTAAGAACTGAAAAAGACACACTAACATTAAATAATATAGTATGAATTAAAGTTAAATATCTCAAACAGTTATCAGGTCAAGAAGAATCTCATTAACTATCCATGCCCTAGATTCTTCAACATGGTATCATAGTTATGGTTGCAATCTAAGAAAGGGCATAAAAGAGACACTTAAATATCAGTGTTCAACCAACAACAACAAGACAAGTCAATATCAATCTCAGTTAAGGTGAAGGAGGTCACACTCTATATCAACATCTGTATGCAAACACTATCTCCACATTCATGTCTTGGTCTCATCATGACTATAGTATTCAACACAGTCACTGTAATACCATCTCGGCATGCTCAATGGAGAGAAATACACTATCTCAATATCTTTGTTTCAATAATCTCTCAACATAGTCTCAACATGCCTGTAACGAAAAATACAATCGTAACACATCTCTATCAAGGCTTTGGATAGTTGTATAAGAGAACTTTTATGGTCGAACAAAGACATACTCTATCTCATCACAGTCATAATTTAATATAGTCATAATGAATCTCAATACAATTGTGACACGCATTGCCACGATTTGGATGAAAGCCATGATCTCAAAATGTAGAGATGATTTCAATAAAGAAATAGTGAAGGTCTCAGGAAAATTGTGACAATAAAGGATGCAGCAGTGATGAAGCTCAAGTGGGGACAGATTATATAGTCTCACATAGATGGAGAGGATCACTGAAGCACTCATGGTCTCAACATAAATTATAATCTAAGTTTTGATGCTAAATTAAAAAAGTCTAGGGTTCCTTACTACCATGATCTCAGTCAAAAAAAAATTTGTTGATAATAAAAAATTCATAAAAATGGATAGCCTCAGTAATAAGACATTCTCTCTATACACAATCTAGTTACTATCTTTGTCTGTGTTATTTGGTGGCAATTTTGGGCTCACATCACAGTGCCTCTCTACATACTACGTATGTAGAGTGCTCATAGATCTCACTATCTTGGTACAATGTCACAGTGATATAGTTTTCACAATTTCAAATCTTGTCTATAAACATAGAATGATGCTCAATTCTCAGATCAGAGCATGAATTTATTGATGTTTAATGTAATAAGTTCCACTCATGGGATGACAATATCACAAGCATGTCAACAATATGTTCAAATATATAAGGATTCAAAAGTACCAAGAAGATGAATTAGGAATCAAGATTATCTCAAGATCATAAATCAATTTTAGTAATGACAAGACAAAAAAATGTAATGGTGCTAGAAGGTCTCCAAAGAAGTCTTGGTAAAAGGATTCTAGCAGTTGATGATGGGAAGCGCAAGAAAAGGAAGCATCAAGGTGAATATCTCCTCTTCACATGCCAAGTAAGTACGTCTCATGTTTAATAAATTTTTGGTTTAATGACTTCGGTTTGTAAGGGAATGGAAATGCTAGAGGATAGTCATAATCCTCATGACAAGGTCCTTGCATGAAATAAGGATGATAGTTATGGTCCTCATAGATGAGTGAATTCATTGAATAAGGTCTCCTTTGAATTCATGAAGGTATACATTAGGGAATTTATTAGAGGAATCATGAACATTATAAGAAAATTCATGTCATTGGATAGGATGGAAGGAGTTGAATAAGAGGGAATAGAAATCTTTAAGTTAGTCTCTCTCTATAAGTCTATTTTGGGCTCCTAGATCCTACGTAAAATGTGATTACAATACATATTATAGATATGATATGACATCATGGAAATATTAGAAACAAGATCTCATGACGTCATCACGAGGATGACTAGAATCTCAAGTATAAGTAAGATACCTCAGTCATCAACTTAGGGTTTCTATGAAATAAGGCAAGTTGTAGGCAAAAACTTTGGAGAACTCAAAGACTTAAAATAAGGCCCATCTTGCAATAAAAGGGAAACATATGTTGGATAGGGATATTTAAGATCCTCAAAATTCTCTGATGGAATCTTCACTAGAAGATTCACTAATCCAAGGATGAAACAAGTGTTTCAATATTAACTCCAACTTGTGGAGTTCATGAATAATGATATGATGATGTAAGATCAGTTCAAGGGGTTGAAGATCTTTCAATCAAGGAAGCTGCTAAAAGAAGCTTGGACAACCTAAAGGTAAAATGAGGTATGTATACTTGTATTTAACTTTTATAATGTCAAGTCTTATGGTTACAGATCAATAAATCTATCTTAAGAAGCATGATTGAAGGAAAAGGATCTCCTCCTCTGAAAGGATGCAAAAAGACATAAGTCACACCAAATGAAATCAACATAATATGTCCTCATATGAAATATGAGGTGGTTGACTACAATTACATAACTCTAATTAGAAAACCCCTGGGAATGGAATGTGTGAGGAAGGAAGAGATATTAAGATATGCAACCATGATAAAGACAATCAACATCCCAAGACCAAGAAGAGTTCACTAGGAAATCTTCTGGAAATATACGAAGGCTCTAATGGAAGTCTAGAGAAGATAGAGATGCT
>APFE030618047.1:357387-388837 GCA_000404065.3 Pinus taeda | reverse complement strand
AAGCCACGGATCAAGTGTCAGTAATACCGAGGAGAGAATGAACCGTCGGATCACTACATATCGTGATCGTCGGATTGTAAGTTACAAAATGTACACCTAACTCTATACTTAACTCTATACTAGACCAAGTTGAACTTAACTATTCCTATGTGTCGGAATATCCTAACATTCTCAAGGTTTTCAATAAAAGTATTAACATGTTTATAACAGTTCTGAACTAATATTAGGATGGACAAGATTATTTATACCTTTCAAAGAACATGGTATGAAAATCATTTAAACATTAAATATAAGCAGGTGGAAAACTTTCATACCAAGATTGGGCTTCACCTTCCAAAGTGGCCATGAATATCTTCATCAAGTTGTCTTCAAGAAAATCAACTTTAATCTATGCACATGCATGTGTAATCACACTAGATGAAGAGCAGCACCATAACCTTTCACATCTTTGTACATAGGAAAATTGCTTTTCCAATTTACCTTAGCCATTTTATTTGGGAAACCTAGAATGTGATCACTTTTCAATGGAGCATACCTTCTTGCAACAGATCCCATATTAAAAGTTCTTCAAGTTACTAATCTTAATGTAGTGGAGTCGCTATGAAGTGTTGATTTTCTGGATTTTTAGTTAATGGAGTCACTAGGTGAATGGTACATCCTTCCTATGTGTCCAACTATTTTTCATCATCAACAATTAGATCTAAATCATTGTCGTTCTTTCCCAGGGAAGATAGAGCTTTCACTCCTCGGCAACAATGCCAGTATGTTATCACTCCTCCGGATCTCCAAGGCTAAGGAAGAGTACAGCTAAGGTAACCACAAACCAACCTTTTGACTTGGTAGCTAGCCCTATCAAGCCAGAGAGGGCTCTCTCCAAAGAATCACAACCAAGAGGGATAGACAGATTAGGGTTTTAGGCTAGGTATAAATTGTAGAGGTTGTTTTGATTTGATTTGATTGGGTTATTTTTGGATGAGGGTATTAGGTCAAAGAGGCTAGGTCAGGGCAACTAAGACATGATTGCAAACATCCAAAGGGGCAAGGTAGGCAGAAGTATTAGCACTTAAAAGGTGATTTGGTGAGATGGTTTATGACTGATGAGGAGTTAGGAAGAGAATATGAGATGTATTCTTCCTAAACTAAAGAAAAATGGACAAATTATGATAACTTTCCCAAAACAGAGCATGAGCAAACATGTATTATGCCTATCAACTTGAAAATTACCATATAACAGACATGAAATGGTTTATGAGCTTACAAAAAATTCATATAAATGATAAGAAAGAATAAATAATTCTAAACATCCATACCATATGTATCCCAAAGAAATAGATGCAACTCATCTACTAATACTAGCCAAAATCTGATACAATAGTGTCTTTGATCACTAGTACAACATCCATCTGAGTCCAACCTCTGAAAAGAGTGAAGAAATGGAAGATTAGACATCAAAACAAACTCCTCCCAACCTCAGGGGTCGAATCCATGAGAGGAGGAGCAGTTCCACCAAAATCTGAACTGGTAGCTAAAGTGTAGGGTGGTCAAAGTGGCGCATCCCTAATTACATTGAAACTGATTCACTACACATGGTAGAGCCTATTTACCTAATGTATTTAACCCTATGTAATATTAAAAGACCATAATTACATTTACCATACAAATTACATTAGTAAGAAGTTGATTTCCAAGGATGAAAATCAAATTTGGAGAAAAACAGTGAAAACTCAAGAAAATGGTCAAGTGCACCATATTTTTGTCAAGTGAGCCCTCACAGTGTCAAGTGCATCCTCCATCTTGTAGGTTGATTTTGACTGCCTTCCTGGTGTCCAAATTGAGCCTAGGATAGCTCATTGGAAATCTTGTCCTCTCTAGTTTCTAAATATTCCTAGATTTTCCAAATGGACCTGATTTGTCCCTTTAAAAAATTATTCTCCCAGGAGTGGTCAAGTGCGTAGCGCCTAGGCCAAAAATGAGGCAGAAACATGATTTTTGCTTCTTTTTTTTCCCTTTTCACCTGCTAGTTTTGCAAAGTAACGTTGGGAACATGGTTTTATTAGATGTATTTTTCATTATTCATCTATTCGTGGTCTCCATTTTCTCAAAAAGTGCCCCAAAAAAGTGTGCAAATCCTAGGGTGATGCGTGTTTGACCATGCTGTTGATTTCTGTGCAAGTGCATAGTGCCAAAAGGAAGTGCGTAGCACCCACTATAAATCAACGTTTTAGTGCCTTCCTGAAGTCAGAATTGATCCCATGATATCTTGTTGGAAATATCTCTCTCTTGGCTATATAATGGACCTATCAAGCACCTAAAAGGATCAATTATAACCCCTCAAAAATCAATTCTCCTAAGACTGGTCAAAAAGTGCAAAATGAGGGTGCAAAAATGAAGTGTGATCTTTCCGAAAACTTTTGGAGGTTTTCATCAACTCCGAATTCAGCTCATGATAGCTCATTGGAAATATCTTTCTATCAAGTTATCATTTGACTCATCAAGCATGTCATTTGGACACTCCTGCTAGGAGAAAAATTGATTTTCCCAAGGTCACTCAAGAAGTGCAGCAACTCTCTTGTAGCATCTGCATTTTTGAAATTTCTCAAAAACCATAATACCTCTGTAAAAACTGAAGGATTTTTTTCATCCTTGGACTATTATGGACAAAAACCTCTCTCTCTTTTGTAAAATTCATCTTTGTTTGGTTGTAAACATGCTTTGAAGAAAAACATGCCCTATGTGTGGCAAAATATTTGTCCCTTGGAATGACTTCTCGAAAAATGATGGAGACATGATGTTTATCAGTTGGAATGGCCTCATAATTGCTGAAATTACCTCCCTTATGCCTCCTCTACTCAGATGTCTCTGATTCCATAGCCAACCCTAGCTCATTGGGAGAGGAAAATAGAGTTTAGTGATTGTGGAAAATGATGATTTGGACATGCTTGGGAAAAGACAACTCCCTTCGGCATTCACTTAATTTTTTGAAACATTACCCTTTCACTTGAGTATTTACTTTGACAAATTTATCTTTTGATGGCCTTTGAGAACTCTTTGAATTTGACTTTGCTTTAATGAAGTTGGCATATAGATATTGAGTTGGCAGCATATGAACAATACTTATTACATATAGTGAACATAAAATTACATGATGAAATAATCATTTCTCTTTACAAATGACTCAACTGACTGACAAATGACTCAATTTCTCTTTAATAATTGATAACTGACTGACAAATGACTCAATACTAACTTATTTAACTGACACAAGTACTTAAAAAACTTATTAATGGTAGCAGACCATCGATATTTGAGGGCTTCAAATCCTGATGACAACCACCTGCCTACTAAAGAAATATGTATAATCATGTGAAGTGATCCTTCCAATGTAACCAATCTAGCACATGGCTACTTACTAAAATTATGCACTCACTTTCCTCGAGCAGACAGAACGATGTACACGTAGGCAACTCATAATAACAACTGAAACCAAGTCTTATGTTAACAAACCAAACAACATTCATCTTCTCCAATGCTTGTAAAAGATTGTCGAAGTTATCTTGAAAATCCTGAAGCATTACCATGTCTTGAGATCCAATAGCAAAAATACAAGTACTCCCTTAATTCTAATTTGAAAGAACAGTTGGTTGTTGATTGATAGGAAGTCATAGGGAAGTATAAACTTATGTTATTCGAGTGTTCACTGTAAATTCCTCGAGCATGAGAAATTCTGATTCGATTTATGGCATACTATCTCTCTCATGCTCATACTCCTCAAATTCATAGTCTAAGTCACTCTTAAACAAAAGACCTTCTTCAAGGTTATCAAACATGATAGCCCTATCATCGTCATGAAAGAAAAAAATATCTATTAGTTGATCTCCTTGCAAGAAATCATCATCATAAATTGATTTACTCACAACAATTTCCTGTATAGTTTTATCGAATATGAACACTAGAAAAGGAGATTGTCTTTCTTCATGTTGATCTATAAATCTAATTTCAAGACTGTCCTCCTTTAAACTAAGATTTTCATTTTCAAAAGTGGAAGAAGTTTCACCAACACCTTCTTGACTATGTGAACACTACAAACCTGCATTAGCTTGGGTTATGACATGACTTTTCCGGAGTTGATCTATCTCATCTTCAGACAGAGGAGAAAGTACTTTTTGTTTTATTTTGCTAAAATAGTAATTTTCTTGTTTCCCTCCTGAACATTCACAAGGATGATGAATATGGTCTTGTGTATCAAAGTGACTAGCTTCTTCAAATTGTTCTTGAAACTCAAAACTGAAATTTCTATCATTTACCACAGAGTCATCCAAAGAATATTTTTCACTTACTTGAACAAAGATATTATCTTGTTTTTCAGGGATTGGATTACCTCCTTCTAAAGTCTTTGTTCTGATGGGATGAGAACACTTAGGTCAATAACTTTGTTTTCTTCATTCAATGTGATCTTAACAATAGAACTCTCCTTCATGGGACCCGGAACAACATACTCTTCATCATCGCAATCTGAATCTAGATCTGGAATAGCCAGCTTGACCTTATCACAATTTGAAATTGGAACTTGATTTCCTTTCATACCATCTTCTGTTGCAAGCATATCTGAAATAAGACCCTATCTTCCATCATTTTCAATTGTACAAATAGTTCAGCCTGCTGCTAACTTTCTTGAGCATTTTGAAAAGTATCCTCTAATATTTCTTTATGATGCTGAAATGGACTTTCATACAGGCCTTCCATGATGTCATCGTCCATGAATTCATCATCTCCATAAACATTCTCAAAATTTTCAATAAAAGTATCAACATGTTTACAGCAGTTCTGAACCAGTATTAAGGATGGATAAGATTCTTTATACCTTTCAAAGAACATGGTATGAAAATCCTTTAAACAATAAATACAAGCAAGCGACAAACTTTCATACCAAGATTGAGCTTCACCTTCCAGAGCAGCCATGAATATCTTCTTCAAGTAGTCTTTAGGAAAATCAATCTTTAATCTATGCACATGCATGTAAAATCTCATCAAATGAAGAGCAGCATCATAACTTTTCACATCTTTGAACATAGGCAAATTGCTTTACCAATTTACCATAGGCATTTTATTTGGGAAACCTGGAATTTGATCTATTTTGAATGGAGCATACCTTCTTGCAATAGATCCCATCTTGAAAGTTCTTCAAGCTACTGATCTTAATGCAATGGAGTCACCATGAAGTGTTGATTTTCTGGATCTTTCAGTCAATGGAGTCGCCAGGTGAATGGTACAGCCTTCCTATGTGTCCAACTGTTGTTCAACATCAACAATTAGATCTAAATAACTATCGTTCTTTTCTGGGGAAGATAGATCTTTCACTACCTAGCAACGATGCCAGTATGTTATTACTCCTCCAGATCTCCAAGGCTAAGGAACAGTCTAGCTGAGGTAACCACAGACCAACCATTTGACTTGGTATCTAGCCCTACCAAGCCGGAGAGGGCTCTCCCCAAATAATCACATTAAAGAGGGCGGGATAGATTAGGGTTTTAGGCTAGGTATAAAGTGCAAAGGTTGTTTTGATTTGATTTGATTGGGTTATTGTTGGATGAGGTTATTAAGTCAAAGAGGCTAGGTCAAGGAAAATCAGATATGATTGCAGACATCAAAAGGGGAAAGGTAGGAAGAATTATTAGCACTTAAAAGGTGATTTGGTGAGATGGTTTAACAATGATGAGGAGTTAGGAAGAGTATATGAGATGTATTCTTCCTAAACTAAAGAAAAATGGACAAATTATGATAATTTTCCCAAAACAGAGCATGAGCAAACATGTGTTTTTCCTATCAACTTGAAAATTACCATATAACAGACATGAAATGGTTTATGAGATTACAAAACATTCATACAAATGATAACAAAGAAGAAACAATGCTAAACATCCATACCACATGTATCCCAAAGAAATAGATGCAGCTCATTTATTAATACTAGCCAAAATCTGATACAATAATGTCTTTGATCACTAGTACAACATCCAACTGAGTCAAGCCTCTGAAAAGTGTGAAGAAGGAGAATATATAGACATAAAAACAAACTCCTCCCAACCTCAAGGGTCTAATCCATGAGAGGAGGAGCAGTTCCACCAAAATCTGAACTAATAGCTAAAGTGTAGTGTGGTCAAAGTGACTCATCCCTATTACATTGAAACTGATTCATTACACCTGGTGGAGTCTATTTTCCTAATGTATTTACCCCTAGGTAATAATAAAATACCATAATTACATTTACCATATAAATTACATTAGTAAGAAGTTGATTTCCAAGGATGAAAATCAAATCTGGAGAAAAACAGTGAAAAATCATGCAAATGGTCAAGTGCACCCTCACAGTGTCAGGTGCGTCCTCCATCTTGCAAGCTGATTTTGTCTGCCTTCCCAGTGTCCAAATTGAGCCCATGATAGCCCATCGGAAATATTTTCCTATATAGTTTCCAAATATTCCTTCAGTTTCCAAAATGGGCTTGATTTGACCCTCCAAAACTTCATTCTCCCAAGGTCGTTCAAGTGCATAGTGCCTGGGCCAAAAATGAGGCAGAAACATGATTTTTTCTTGTTTTGAAAACTATGGCTGGGAACATGGTTTTATTATATGTATTTGTCTTTATGCATCTAGTGGTGGTCTCCATTTTCTCAAAAAGGACCCCAAAAAGGCGTTGCATGTTTGACCATGTTGTTGACTTCTAGGCAAGTGCATAGCGCCAAAAGAAAGTGTGCAACACCGACTTCAAATCACCTTCGGAGTGCCTTCCCAAAGTCAAAATTGATCCCATGATAGCTCGTTGGAAATATCTCTCTCTTGGCTACACAATGGACCTATCAAGCACTAAAAATGATCAATTATAGCCCCTCACAAATCAATTCTTCCTAGACTAGTCAAAAACTGCAGAATGAGGGTGGAAAAATGAAGTGTGATATTTTCAAAAACTTTTGGAGGTCTTCCAAAACTCCGAATTGAGCTCATGATAGCTCATTGGAAATCTGTTTCTGTCTAGTTATCATTTGACTCATCAAGAAAGTCAATTGGACACTTTGGCTAGGATAAAATTTGATTTTCCCAAGGTCACTCAAGAAGTGCAGAAACTCTCTTGTATCAATTGTATTTTTGACATTTCTCCAAAACCATAACACCCGTGTAAAAACTGAAGGAGGTTTTTCATACTTGGACTATTATGGACACAAACCTCTCTCTCTCTTTTCTAAAATTCATCTATTTTTGGTTGGAAACATTGAAGAAAAACTGGCCCTATGTGTGGCAAATGATTTGTCACTTGGAATGACTTCTTGAAAAATGATGGAGGCATGATGTCTATGAGTTGGAATGGCCTCATACTTGCTGAAATGACCTCCCTTAGGCCCCCTCTACTCAGATTAAGGCCCCCTCTACTTAGATTTCTCTAATTCCATATCCAACCCTAGCTCAATGGGAGAGGACATTAGGGTTTAGTGCTTGAGGAAAATGATGATTTGGACACCCTTCAGAAAAGACAACTCCCTTTGGCATTCACTTAATTTTTTGAAATATTACCCTTTCACTTGACTATTTCCTTTGACAAATTGATCTTCTGATGGTCTTTGAGAACTCTTTGAATTTGAATTTGCTTCAATGAAGTTGGCATATAGAGATTGAGTTGGCAGCTTAGGAACAATACTTATTACATATACTGAACATAAAATTACATGATGAAATAAGAATTTCTCTCTACAAATCATCTTCACATGGTGAAGAGATGTTATTTGATCACCCTTTACTTGTTGGTCTTATGCAATGGAATGGAGTTTTATTGGAACCTTAGAAACCCTAATGACCTAACGAAACCTTGAAAAACCCTAAAAGACCTAATGAGACCCTTAAGGACTGAATTTAAAGATGACATGGCTGATGTGATGGCATGATGTCATTAACTTTATGGACAATGGATACTCAACAAGGTTGAAATGAGCCAACAAGGGGTAAATTTTTAAAAGGAGTAAAGGAAACCGTAATTCAACCTTCAGTGACCAAATTTTTGCATGACGACCTAGTGGAATGACAAAAATGTCAGAATGGGACCCTAATATGATATGAAAAGAGGATTGTTTATCATTGATGGCAGTATGCAAACACTGACACTAACAAAATGGAGGGAGATGATCATAATTCTAGATCTGCATCCAAATCCTTGCTTTGTCTAGCTCAGCTTGTGGCTTCATCTTCTTGTGAAAGTAAAGTGGGGATCCCTTGTACCTCATTGTCCATTTTTGTGTGTGCAATATCAGTGTGATTGTCTTTGAGTGTTTGGGCCATTTGTGCGCATTGCTACTGAAAACCGTATAGATGGACAACTGCTTTGTGCCCGGTGAGAACTCTGTTATACATTATCTACATGGTGGCCTCCAAAGTTGATATCTCTTCCATTATTGATTTATTCATCTCTGTCATAGCAGATCCTGTGGACTAATTTGTTCCATTCCTAGCCTCTTGCAATTCCTTCACCATTCGATCATTCTCTCCTATCAAGAAGTTGACCATTGAACTCATGGCTTCTACATAAGCCTTAGAATCCTTAGCCATGGAAACTGGATGTCTTCTAACACCTGGTACAATCACCCTTTCTTCTGTGTGCACAAGAGATGTATGATCATTCGGGAGTTTCTTTCTTCGTTCCTGTACAATCCTTTGTTGTGTTTCATTCAAATGCCAAATTATACACATCTGTCTCTCGATCATCATCAAGGAGAAAAACTTATGCTTTCTCGCTTGGGACTGATTCTAAAGGTGAAGGAGGCTGTGGTACGACCTCAGATGCCCTCGACATGAGATTGATGTCTTGGTCCTCTAGCTCTTGTTTCATCTCCATGTCTGTTGCCTCAACCAACAGCTCAACTTGCTGAGGAATTTCCCGAACCTTCACCTGCTCACCCTTTTCATCATCTATTGGCTACTCTATTGCCAAAACCTGTATCTCCATAGTTTTCTCTGTCAATGCACCTTGTCCTTCTTCATATTCCTTTTTCTTCCTTTCTTTATTCTCTCTCCTCTTGAGCTCTTATTCTACTTTCAGCTTCTTCTCAATCTCCTGCAATCTTGTTTTGTCTCCATGTCTGTTGCCTCAACCAACAGCTCAACCTACTGAGGAAGTTCCCGAACCTTCACCTACTCACCCTATTCATCATCTATTGGCTGCTCTATTTCCCAAACTCGTATCTGTGTAGTTTTCTCTGTTAATGCACCTTGTCCTTCTTCCTATCCCTTTTTCTGCCTTTCTTCATTCTCTCTCCTCCTAAGCTCTTGTTCTACTTTCAGCTTCTTCTCCATCTTCTGCAATCTCCTTTCTGTCTCTTCCAATCTTTACTTCTACCTCTTTCTTTGCACTACTCTCATGTCGCATTGTCTCCTATTTGCATCTATCTCAAAATCTACTCTCTCAATAAGTGGAACTTATTTAAACTTGTATCTTTGCTCAACTTTTGCGCTCTCAGAAATATTCCTTTTGCCTTGGTCTTGCGCCGGTTTGTTGCTCACTACTGTTGTTGTTATTTCTTCTTGTGGTGATGTTTCCTACAGTGTTTCTTTCCATTCTAATACCCTGATTATCGATTCATTTGGCATAAAGGAGTTATAGAAATACCTCCAAGGATCTTCCTCTGGCCAATGACATGCCCTGTGGACCCATGGGAAGTACATCTTCACACAGTTGTTCTTGCATATGCAGTGAGGATCATATGGATTGAAGATCTTGGTGTCGAACCTAAAATTCTTCAAGTCTTCAGTCTCGACATTTGCATATTTAAAGGTATGAATCTTTTACAACCCAATCTGCAAAGGAAGAGTAGGCCATGGTGCCTTCTTCCTCCTGTGCAGTGCTACTAAAAACCCTATGGAGATGTGGTATACAACCTCTTGCATTTTGTGGCGAACCACGCCAAACACCCTAATGAAGGTTCCACTGAGTGAGGCATACCAACCTGCAATGTTGAGCAATGCCTGCATCGCTTCCTAGGACATGCAAGGTGGGCCTTATGCAAGGAAAATTTTAAGAACCACCCTAAAGTTATATGTATAATAAATGGGTGAACCCCATGATACATAGGAAAAATGGGAGGCAATTTTATCACTAATATATATATATATATATATATATAGATATATATTTGGCGAATCTCTCACTAGATTATATTATCTTGTAAAGTCATGGCGAATCTTTCACTGAATTATAAAATCTTGTAAGATCTTGGAAAACCTTTCACTGAATAATAAAACATTGTGAAGTATTGGCGAATGTTTTGTTAAAGTATGAAACCATATATGATAATAATAAAACATATTCATTAAATTGTAATATACTAACATACATGTTTGGAAAAAAGAAACATAATTTTCACTTCCTACAAACAATGTTGCAAGTTTTAGTGGCCATGTTTTTCATGGTAGGAGAGATTAATGTTTTCTCTACCACTTTTGCCAAGCTATCAAATTTTCTTATTCCATAGACTCCAACTGCGAGATAAAAAAAACACATCAAGTTTTTTACCCCAACACGCCAACAAATAGCAAGCATCAACTATATAATATAATGAAGTAGTAGGTATCTCAAAGGCCTGAAGGGGATCTAATGGAAAGAAGTGACCATTGTCAGAATCCTTCCAATCAATATATAAATATATAAATGTAGATTTATTATTATTTTAATTGGAATATTCAATTAAATAATAAAATCTAATTACGTCTCTCCCAATCTAAATTTCTTATTAGCATAGTTCATTACCTTCATACCATTTTTAACAACATTGTAACATGTGGATAAATTTCCTTTTTGGTGCACAATCTCCGCCTTTTAGGACAATATGTTGTAGTGACCCAACCCCTACAGATCATTACAACAAACTAAGAATAGAAAAGAAGAAGAAAGGTTGTACAAACCAACATATTTTTCAAACAACTAATCTAAGATCAGTACCTTAACTTCATGAAGATATCATATTGATAATGTTTGAAAAATGGTGGGAAATCTGGGCAATGACTATCTCTCTTCTGCAAGGGTGATGCGGAAAGAGTTAAGATTAATATTTCATTGTTTTGAATTTTAGTTAAGAATTCATTGTTTCAATTTTTTTTGTTAAATCAAAAAAACCAATATTAATGCAGATATCAGTATTTTTTACTAAATTTTGTGAAGTGACTAAATGTAGCTTTAACCATTCACCTTAAGATTTTTTTTACAATATAATTTCCTAAGTCTATTTAATATCTTCATTATCATAAAAAGCAACATATATCCATCTTAACTCCACATTTACCACTCTTAGAGGGATGAAATCTATTTATCCCTCCCAACACTTGGTAGACCTGGAATTAAGATGGATCTAAGTTGATAGAATTTCCCCTTTAAATAGTTTGTGCTCACATGAATACCATGGTATTACCATGGGTCAATACCATGGGTTATCATAAACCTGGAGCTTAAAAACTACTATTAGTAATTTATAAAAAATAATAAAATTAATAAGTGATTTTTACTTCTTTTTTTTTAACCAAGTTAAAATGTTTGAGTGACATTAAATTACAAGATCCATTTTTACTCTTGATCTACCAAACCCCCAGAGGGATCAAATATTATTTTACTCTATGTTAGTTTGCATATCATGAGATTTGATCCAGAGTAAGAGGGATCAAATATTTTTTTACTCTATGTTAGTTTGCATATCACGAGATTTGATCCAGAGTAAAGATGGATCTATGCTAGTTTAATTCCCCCTTTAAATAGGTTGCATTCTATGTGAATACCATGGGTCAATACCATGTGCCATCTTTATTTTTATTAATACTAATATCAGGGTTAATAATGTTTTTTTGCATGGTATTAATAATAATTTGACCCATGGTATTTGGCCCATAGGCTTCACCTAAATATAACACATTTGAGTGTTTTTTGAGTGTTCATAAATATAAGGTGGCTTATGGAGATAAATATAAAAAAATGTTTTTATTTAGTTTACCATACCTCTCATTTATTTATATTTTTATTAATTTACCATAACCTCTTTTACAAATATGGTATTTGGCCCATAGGATTCAATTAAATAAAACCTCTTTTTGAGCCTTCTTAAATAGAAAGAGGGTTATGGACTAAATATAAAAAAGAGGTTTTATTTATTTACCATACCTCCACTTTATTTATATTTTTATTTATTTACACGCTTGCATGTTTATAAATATAAGGTGACATATGGAGTAAATATAAAAAAAATGTTTTATTTATTTACCATACCTCTCGTTTATTTATATTTTTATTAATTTACTATACCTCTTTTATAAATATGGCATTTGCCCCATAAGATTCACGTAAATGAAACCTCGTTTTTGAGCCTTCTTAAATAGAAAGAGGGTTATGGACTAACTATAAAAAGAGGTTTTATTTATTTACCATACCTCTAGTTTATTTGTATTTTTATTTATTTACCATACCTTTGGAGTAAGTATAAAAAGAGCTTTTATTTATTTACCATACCTCCATTGTATTTATATTTTATTTATAAGTATCATAAATACATTTTCTTGAGAATGAGGGCGAATGGAAGATTCTAACTCCTAATTTCAAGGGCTAAATTTATTGTTTTTACCCTCTCCCTTAAAATAAGGTGGGCTAACCTCCATTACTAATTTTTTTATAAAATAAATTTGAGGTCATTTGTAACAATGTACTATGATACAAAATATTCGCCCAATAAAAATATAAAACCCCTTAATTTAGCCCAAGGGCGAAAATTCACCCCTAAATTTTCCATGGTCTTATTCAAATATCATCCTATACAGCAGGGCGATGACATGGTCAGACATCCTCGTCATGACTCCTCAGTAGCTGCATTCGGAGAGCAACTTGCAATAAATATTCACAGCTTCCTCTGACAGTGTCCATGTCCAACCCATGCCAGGAGAAGGTAAGCGGGCATATAAAATCTTCCCTTTCCATCCTTAGGCGAATTCCAGGCATTTGACACATGCACTTTCAGCTGAAGAGCCAACATGTCTAACTAGTTGAAAGGCCTTCCTTCATTTTCCAACTAATCTAACATAACAATCCAACTCTGTGGGAAGGTCTCCTTGCTCTCTTGGCCATACAACTGACATGCAAAGATAACCTCGAGTTGGTAATCCCTCCTCGATGATTTTGTCTTGTAGACCTGGTTGTGTGTTGTCCTGAACTTCGATGGCTCTTTTACCCAACACTTCAAGATATCTCTTGAGTTCACATTGTTGTTGGGAGTGAATAACAATGCATCCATGTAGTTCACTGGTTGCAGCAAGTGATACACCTAATAGTAGCTTTCTATCCTGAAGATAGTAAGTTGTGTCCCACTAGTGCTGCTCAATTTAATCATCTCGGGATCAGTATGTGAGACAATCCAGTGAATAATATCCTTGCACAGTAAGGCAGGGTACCTAGATGCAACCATGAACAAGTCTGACTTATGAATGGTGACATAGAGTTGACTATCTATTATATCTTCCTTGAAAGTGCTTGCAAATATGTCCTTTATCTCTTGCCATGTGATCTTCATGTCCTTCTCTATGAACAGTTGTGTGTCTACATAGATGGGAAAATTTATTGGCACTTGTTCAACCACATCTCCAGTGCTACTCTCTACAATGTCCTTTGATCCAACTCTCTTGGAAACCATGATGCATGTACTACTAAGAGACTATTCAACAACTAATGTAATTGGAGACAAAGTGGATGCTGGAAATATTGAGAGGGGGGATGAATCAGTATTCCTTAGAAATTAGCACTTTTGAATATTATCAAAGCATTATTTAATATTGAATTATTATTAATGTTTATATAGTAATAACAGTAAATAAAATAACACAGCAGGCACAAAAATTTTAGGTGGAAAACCCCCTTTGGGTCAAAAACCACCGAATGCTTTTCTAGTAAATTATTTAATCTTCAGCCCTTACCAAAACGAAAGCTACAACTTCCTAGAATTCTAGAAAATCATTCTTCTCCAGCTCCCACTGGAAGGATATTGCCCCAATTCCCTAGTTTCTTCAGTAATCAACTAAATGGATGCCCCAAAACCCTAGACCAACCTACCACCCTGAAGTGTTCACAAACTCCAACCTATAGGCGACTTCATGCACCTGCCTAGCACCTCCTTGCCACCCTATAAAGACAAAAGTAAATAAAAAAGTGTGGACTCCTATACCAAGGACAATGATCCATGTTACAACGATATTACAATGATTTTGACCAAACACCCAATAGCGCTATGACCTGCAACCCAACCATGACATCAACCCAACAGAGACTCCTACGCCTCCCAATAATGCCTTTTCAACTCTAAGAAGATTGACTCTATTACAATAATGACTCTTTCAATGATGACTATTTTACAATGATGATCCTTTAGAATAATGACTTTTGATAAGACGTGACACTTGACACTGCTTCTTTGATCACTTGCAGTTGTTGATGCACTGTTGTGCTCGCTTCACATGATGGTATCCTGGAACTGCATGTTCTTCCAATATGTGTCCAAATTTTCCTAGAGTTTCCCCCTTCTTGCACATGTGTTAACAAACAAGACGTAAACCAATACACAAACAAAATACTTACATTATCCTGCAAAACATTTGTCAAGGAGAAATTCAAAATTCAAAATATAAGCATTGAATGGAAATACCTTTTTATAGCAGACTTACCCTCGTTGATGTGTGATCCTTGCTAGTTACTGTGATATTTTGAATGCATCATAGATATATTGTTAAATTTCAAGGCTTCGCACTGTCCCACAACAATTTTCCCTCAATGTTAAAATCTATTTAATATGATTTGTGTTTGATGTTATTTGTACCTTGTCCTTGATGATAAGGTTACATTGTGCTAAAGGTAGTCTTGTAGGTCTCACTGCTTACTTCTTGAATCTATTGTAGATTACCTTCTTTGATAATGATGATGAAACTCTACTCTTGTCTTACCAGGCTGCCAATTTAGGTATAACTATCACTGCTTTGATGCCCTTGATCTTGTTGTCATTGTTCTGAATATTTTCACCTTGACTAGAATCAAAGGAAACTGTATATAGTTCTGAAATTCCACAGATCTGAACCTCAGAAGTATGATCAAGCTGAGAAACTAGGTTGGAGTTCACAACTGGACCGAAGCAAGGAGATTACATATGACTGAAGCTTCAAAACGGAGCATAGACTGATACATAATGATATGATATCCTGAGTTTTAGGTCTACATTTAGTTCCTTAATCACAGATCTGAATTTGTTAACCTCGCAATGCTTGGAAATGAGTAGTCTTCCACAAAACTGCTTCAAAAAGGGCCAGATATGAATTCGCTCTTCCTTAAGTATGGACTTGTAATAAATATACTTCAATGAAACTTCAGATCCAAACATAAATTGACCAAAATATGCGCTATGCTTTCAACCAAACTTTTCTCTTCTTGAAATGATATATTTCAACGAAACTTAAGAGACAAACATAAATTGACCAAAATATGCCCTATAATTTCAACCAAATTTTGCTCTTCTTGAACTTGGACCTTGCACCTAAATTCTTGCAATAGATCAAATCTTTAAACCCTCAAAATACTAAACCCTATCCTTAAAAGTGTTCTGTGTTAGTAGCCCAAGGATAGCTGAAATAATTTCAGAGCTAATCTTACGAATAAGTCATTTTAAGTGCATCATAGAGAATGATGTATATTATCTCTTTTATATACTAAGGTTTAATTGGAAGGGGCTTGTAAATATGAATGTCAAAGAATTTAATGTGGTAGATGTTAGGGAGGAATATTAGGAATTTAGGAGTTTAAAAATTTATTTTAAATGTGCAATGTAATCTAAAGCATGGAAAAAATTAGGGGCTAATATCCGCAAGTGGGCTAATTTTTCAGGTTTTTTTAAAAGATAAGATTCTCCAATTTCCATTATTTCTAAAATGATTCACCCAAATTTTATAGTACACCTTTATTTTACCTTACACGTTGCTAAAATATATATTGGCTAATATAAATTCATTGGAAATCAAAATATTTCTACAAAAATATCACCAAAAATTTTACAATTTGCATATTATGGACTAGTAAGATTCGCCAAGGTATTTAAACTTTAGGATAAACTTCCACCCTTAAAATTTTCCCTAATCCAAAGGTCTCATATTTTAATAACTTTGTGATTCTTAATAAATACTAAATACTTTAAAAAATATCTTTAATAAAACTCTTGTACTTATTACTTAAATAATAATAAATATCCTTGATTTTATTAATTACTACCCCTTATTAATATTTGTCCACTAAAATTTTGAAGTCAATGATTGGCTTAGTGCATATGGTCCTACCCGAGAGTAAATTCAATGATTGGTTTACTCTTTGGATTTTCAGTTTATTCAGCATATAAGAGGTGAGATTAATGTGATAATCCCTATCATATATTGACAATCGTTGGGGAATAAGGTGATGTCTCAACCCCTAGGGTTTTAGCCCACTGATGGGGGTTTCCGACTTCAAACACAGATAACTCTCAAACTACGAAGAACTGGGAGGCGTACCATATATCAATGGAAACATCTCGACGAGTAGAATCCATTGAGAATATATTTGATGAAAAATAATATGAGTGGTCAAGTCAAAATGCCCATGAAATATCAAGGTAGCCCCTGGTGCTACTTGGATTGACATCAATGAAAACCACTAATCAACATCTCCCCCTTTGGCATTGATGGCAACACAAGTACTCCTCCTTCGATCATGACACCTCTTCCTACTGCCTTCTCTCCCCCTCTGTCATCAATGGCAAAGGGTAACTCCCCCTGACAAACAATCATCCCGCGGACCTGTACACACCTCCACTCCCCCTTTCTACTCGTTTAGATAAGAGAAAGAGTCTAAAGAAAACTTGGGAGAATCCCAAGCTTTTGGCGAAGATACTCAAATGCTTCACAAGGTAATGGATTGGTAAAGATGTCAGCAATTTGTTCCTTTGTGCCAACATATTCAAACTTGATTCTTTTCGATGACTTGCTCTCTAACAAAATGATATTTAATCGAAATGTTTTTCATTTTGGAATGCGTCATAGGATTCTTGGAGATACTGATGGCACTGGTGTTATCGCAAAAGATGGGAATAGGCTCATAAAACTTGACCTGAAGATCTTGCAAAGTTTTCTTCATCCAGATAACTTGATTACAACAAGCTTCTACTGCGACATATTTTGCTTCTGTTGTGGATAACGAGATTGAAGACTCCTTTTTACTTAACCATGAAACAAGACAACCACCTAGATAGAATGTTGCTCCACTGG
This sequence comes from Pinus taeda, assembly GCA_000404065.3. Lineage (NCBI taxonomy): Eukaryota > Viridiplantae > Streptophyta > Pinopsida > Pinales > Pinaceae > Pinus > Pinus taeda. Next base: position 371,499 of record APFE030618047.1, on the reverse strand, counting down.
TAATCTTATGATCATCAACACTTCTTGCCCAATCTGCATCTGTATAAACTTGGATAACTTTGGGATACCATAGACCATATTTCGTTGTGCCCTAAAGATATCGAAGAATTCTTTTGACGAAAATAATATGAGATTCTTTTAGTGCTTCTTGGAATATTGCTACTTCTCCAACTGCCTCCATCACATCAAGCTGGGAGGCTGTCACATATAGGAGACTACCAATCATGGATATATACAACCTTGGTCCACATCCTTTGACAAATCTCCTAAGATTAACATGCAACCTGTTATCATGGGGGTAAGGACTGGCTTGCAATCTTCCATCCGGAATTTTTTGAGAATTTCCTTGATGTAATTAGTTTGATATATGAATATTTCTTTATCCTGCTGAGAAATATGAAGCCCCAAAAAGTATGTTAGCTCGCCAAGCATAGACATTTCAAACTCACTTTGCATTTTTGTGGCAAAGTCTTTACTTAATCTGTCATCATTGCTTCAGAAGATTATATCATCCACATATACTTCAATAATCATTAGGTTATCTTGATCCACTTTCACATAGAGATTGTTGTTTGTGCTTCCTTTCTTGAATGCTTGTTGATGTAGATACCTATCAAGACGAGCATACCAACCCCTACGAACTTGATTGAGACCATATTGTGCCTCCTTTAATCTATAAACATAGTTTGCTTTGTCAATGAGAAGAAAACCTTTGGGTTGTTCAATGTAAACTTCTTCTTACAATTCACCATTTAGAAACATTGACTTAACATCCATTTGGTAGACCTTGATTTTTCTCGAGCATGCATAAGCGAGAAACATCCTGATAGCTTCCATTCTGGCAACAGGAACAAATGTTTCTTCAAAATCAATTCCTTCAATGTGTGCATATCCTTTGCAAATTAATCTTGCTTTATTCTTGGTAACATGTCCATCCTCATTCAATTTGTTTCTAAAGACCCATTTAGTTCCAAAAACATTTTTATCCTTTGGTCATTGAACCAATTCCCAAGTTTTGTTCTTCTCAATTTGATCTAATTCTTCATTCATAGCTACTACCTAGTGTTCATTTTGACTAGCTTCCTCAAAATTGCTAGGCTCAAAAGTCGCTAAAAGGATAGGGTTGGCTTGTTGTGATGAACGGAGCTATCGACTTCTTCTGGTTCCAATTCCTTCATCTATGTTGTCGATGATCTGATTTGATGGATGATTCTTTTGATACCATTCTTTCAAACCTTTTGGAGAAACTTCTTGTACATCTTGTTGATCATTTCTTATTTCTTCTTGGTTTACTGGTGTTTCCTTATTTGATTGGTCTTGTTCTGGAGCTTCTTCTTCATCCTTCACAGATTCTACCTCAAGCCCCTCATATTTGCTTGAAGAGATGATCTCATTTTGATCCTTTAGAACACAGTCTTCATCAAAAGTAATGTTTATACTTTCAACTATTTGTTTTTGCCTAATTTTGTAGCATCTATAAGCCTTTCTTTTGCGCAAATAACCAACAAAAATACCTTCGTCGACAAGGGAATCAAACTTGCCCAATGTTTGGTCTTATCTTTTGATGTAGCATTTAATTCCAAATATTTTGAAGTATTTGGTGTTAGTTGGACTTCCTTTCCATAATTTGTACGGAGTCATGTTACAATTGTTCCTAAGCAAGCCTCCATTTGTAAAAAATATGGCAGTATCAATTGCCTGAACCAAGAATTTATCGTCTAAGTTTGAGTCTTTTAACATGGTTCTATCCATTTCCTCTACAATTCTATTTTTTCTTTTAGCTACTCCATTCTGTTGTGGTGTTCTGACTGTTGAGAATTGCTTTTTTATTCCACGTTCGTCATAGTATTGTTGAAATGCTTTAGACATGAATTCCCTGCCATTATTTGATCTTAGACATTTTATCTTCAAATCGGTTTCATTTTCGACCAATTCCTTGTAGATTTTAAAATATTTGTATGCCTCAAACTTTTTCTTCAGGAAACTAACAGCTGTCATTTTGGTGTAATCATCTATAATTAACATAAAGTATAATTCACCGTCTAAACCTTTTTTTCTCATAAGACCACATACATCAATATGTATTAATTCCAATGGACGTGATGCAAAAATGTTCCTTTGTCTTGAACTCGACTTTTGTCTATTTGTCATGCCGACAAGATTCACATATCGTATTGGTAGGTTTTGAGATTTTCAGAATTTCTCTAACTGCTTCCTTTTGTTGATCTTGACCAAGTTGTCAAAATTTATATGTCCCATTAATTTGTGCCATAACCAACTCTCATATTCTTTTTCCAAGAAACACCCTTTAGGTGTCTCATCCAAAATATATATGTCGTTTAGAGCTCTGCTTGCCGTAGCCACAATTTTTCCAAACTTGCCTTTCCTGATTTCACATTTCTTTGAGTTAAATAACATTGTGTGTCCTTGATCACACATTTGTCCAACACTAAGCAAATTGTGATTCATATTTTCAACCAGCAACACATCCTTTGCTAATCCATCCTTGCTTCCAAGAGTGACCATACCTGCTCCTATGACGTTTGAAGACCCGTCATTTCCAAATGACTTTGTTCCATCCTTATTTTCTTTCAAGGATATGAACTTATTTCTATCTCTAGTCATATCTATTGAGAAACCATTGTCAATATACCATACGTTTATGTTGCTTTGAGCCTTCAGAGTGAGAGCACACCTTTCAGTCTATCTTTTCCATACATCTTCATTTTGATTTTGCGAGAATTCCTTTCAATAACTTCCAAGTCTTCAATATTTGGCCAAGTTTCCAAACTTGTTACATTTGTAACATTCGACATCATCTCTCAAATGATCAAATCTGTTGATATTCTACTAAGTTCTAAAATATCCATTTCTGAGAGATCTCCTAGAATTATATTCATTTCGAACATACATGCGACATTATGCAACTCTATGTCCAAACCTTCCACATGAATAACAATGACCATAAAAGATAGGTTGATACCTGGGAGGAAATCTTCTTCGAGGAATTGTCTTCCAAGGTTCTTCCTGTGAGTCTTGATCTCTCGATCTTACTGGGAGATATACCTGCTTGCTAGATTTTACATATCCATCTTCTTTAGCAGTCATAGAAGGACTTGACTGCTTTTCAAATTTTTCTTTGTAACCAAGACCAGTCTGGTCGTTGCATGATCGTTGGTTGTTGGTGAGTTCGTCCAAATTCTTTGAGCTATTGGCATAGTTTTGAATATTTTTTCCATTTTTTACTTCCTTTCGTAAGGAAATGATTTCATATTCCAATGCTTCTCTTTCCTTGTTGCTTTCCTTTAATTTCTTCCTGAGTGATTCTTCAATTCATTTGTATTATTCAAACTTGATTTTAAGATTTAGGACATGTTCCCTTTCTGTCTTTAATTCATCTTCAAGAGTGTTGACATGCTTCTTCTCAGCCTTGAGCTCTTTCATAACCTTGATCATTTCGTTTTGAAATTCAACCTTAGTCATTTCTTCTTCTTCGTCGGGTGCCTCTTGTTTATTGTGCTAGGCCATAAACAATACTCTTCCGTTGAATTCTTCTTTGTTATCACTGTCTTCTTCAGATGAGGTGCTATCTTCTTTGGAGAAGAAACTTTTTTTAAACCATTTCTTCTTGCCTTGCTTGTTGAACTTCCTAGGAATTTTCTTTCCTTTCGTAACAACCTCATTTTTGTGAGGACATTTGGCTGCAAAATTCCCAACCTCACCACAATAAAAAAAAAAATATTAATGGAAGTTTACCTTTGAATTTTCCTGTACCTGTTCTCATTTTCCATGTGAAATAGGAAAACTCCTTATTTGAGCATTCTTCTTCATCTTATTCCTTTTCCTCATCCTTACAATTGAAAAATTTTGCTTTCGGAGTCTACTTGTCCTCACTATTCTTCTTGGATGTGGAAAACGTTGTTTCTCAGCGATATGTGCCATCCTCTTCTTCAATCCTCATTTCATATGTCATAAAAATTCCAGGCAATTCATCTATGCTAAGATTAGTTATTTTTGATCTATCTTCCAAGATAGATACCTTAGGGTTAAATCTTGTTGGCAAGGTTTTGAGGATCTTTCAGACAACAATTTTTGTTTCAACAGGTTATCCCAAACCTTCCAATGTATTTGATGTTTCATCAACATGCTAAAAGTATGCAGCAATATCTTCATCTTCCCTCATTTTGACTTTCTCAAATTTTGCCCTGAAAATTTGAAGCTTTGCTTCTTTCACCTTTGAGTCACCTGCATATATATATTCAAGCTTCCCCATGCCTCTTTAGCAGTTTTGCAACTCAATACCTTAAGATAAACAAATTCGATAGGCCCACTGATAATAAGATCTTTAGCCTTTGCATCATATACCATATTTTTCTTACCTTGTTCATCTTGGGTCGGTGTGAAGCCTTTGTCAATGATTTCCCATACTTTGTATCCTTGCGCCAGCAAATGAACTTGCATTCTTCCACTCCAAAGCTATTGAAGGAACCAAGCTCTAATAACAATTGTTGGAAATTACCTGGCGGGGGGGGGGCGGGGTGAATTAGTATTCCTTAGCCATTAGCACTTTTAAATATTTTCAGAGTATTAGTTAATCTTCAATTATTATTAATATTTGTGCAGTAATAACAATAAATAAAATAACACAGTAGGCAAAAAATATTAGGTGGAAAACCCCCTCCGGGTCAAAAACCAATGAATTCTTTTCTAATAAATTCTTTAATCCTCAGGCCCAACTAAAATGAAAGTAACAACTTCCTAGAATTCTAGAAAATAATTATTCTCCAACTCCCATTGGAAGGACGCCCCAATGCACTAGTTTCGTCAGTAATCAACTGAATGGGTGCCCCAACACCCTAGACCAACCTACCACCCTGAAGTGTTCACCGGCTCTAACCCGTAGGTGACTTCATGTACCTTCCTAGCACTTCCCTGCCACCCTATAAAGAAAAAAGTAAATACAAAAGTGTGCACTCCCATACTAGGGACAATGATCCATGTTACAATGATATTACAATGATTTTGACCAAACACCCAATGAACTGAAACCCAACCATGACATCATCCCAACAGAGTCTCCTGTACCTCCTAACAATGCCTTTTCGACTCTAGGCAGATTGACTCTTTTACAATAATGACTCTTTTAATGATGACTCTTTTACAATGATGATTCTATACAATAATGACTTTTGATAAGACCTGACGCTTGACGCTGCTTCTTGGATCACTTGCAGTTGTTGTTGCACTATTATGCATGCTTCACATTATGGTATCCTGGCACTGCATGTTCTTCCAATATGTGTCCAAGTTGTCCTACAATGTCCTCCTTCCTACACATGCATTAAAAACAAGACCCAAACCAATACACAAACAAAATACTTACACTGTCTTGCAAAACATTTGTCAGAGTGAAATTCAAAATTCAAAATATAAGCACTGAATGGAAATACCTTGTTGTAGTAGACTTACCCTTGTTGATGTGTGGTCCTTGCTAGCTGCAGTGATCTTTTGAATGCATCATAGATATACTATTAAATTGCAAGGCTTTTCAATGTCCCACAAAAATTTTCCCTCAATGTTGAAATATATTTAATATGCTTTGTGTTTCATGTTATGTCTACCCTGTCCTTGAGATAAGGTTGACTATACTAAAGTAGTCTTGTAGGTCTCACTGCTTACTTCTTGAATCTGTTGTAGATTATCCTCTTTGATAACGATGATGAAACTCTACTCTTTTCTTACCAGACTACCAATTTAGGTATAATTGTCATTGCTTTTATGACCTTGATCTTGTTGTCATTGTTCTAAATATTTGCACCTTGACTTGAATCAAAGGACAATGTATATAGTTCTGAAATTCCACAGATCCAGCCCTCAAAAGTATGATCAATCCAAGAAACTGGGTTGGATTTCACAATTGGACCGAACCAAGGAGATTACATATGACTGAAGCTTCAAAATAGAGCACAGACAGATACACGATGATATGATATGTTGAGTTTTAGGTCTGCATTTAGTTCCTTAATCACAGATCTGAATTTGTTAACCTCGCGGCTCTTGGAAGTGAGTAATCTTCGACAAAATTGCTTCAAAAAGGACAAGATATGAACTTGCTCTTCCTTAAGTATGGACTTGTAATAGATATACTTCAACAAAACTTCAGATCCGAACATAAATTGACCAAAATATGCCCTATGCTTTCAACCAAACTTTGCTCTTCTTGAACTGATATATTTCAACGAAACTTAAGAGCCAAACACAAATTGACCAAAATATGCCCTATACTTTCAACCAAACTTTTCTCTTCTTGAACTCAGACCCTGCACCTAAAGACATGCAATAGATTGAATCTTTAAACCCTCAAAATACCAAACCTTATCCTTAAAAGTGTTTTGCGTTAGTAGCCCAAGGGTAGCTGAAATAATTTCAGAGCTAATCTTACAGATAAGTCATTTTAAGTGCATCATAGAGAATTATGTATATTATCTCTTTTATAGACTAAGGTTTAACTGGAATGGGCTTGTAAATATGAACGTTAGAAAATTTTATGAGGTAGACGTTAGGGAGGCATATTAGGAATTTAGGAATTTAGGAATTTATTTTAAATGTGTCAAGTAATCCGAAGGTCTCATATTTTAATAACTTAGTGATTCTTAATAAATACTAAATACTTTAAAAAATAACTTTCATAAAACTCTTAATACTAATTACTTAAATAATAATAAATATCCTTAATTTAATTAATTACTACCCCTTATTAATATTTGTCCACTAAAATTTTGAAGTCAATGATTGGCTTAGTGCATATGGTCTTACCCGAGAGTAAAGTCAATGATTGGTTTACTATATTTGGATTTTCAATTTATTCAACTTATACAAGGTGAGATTACAGTGAGAATACATGTAATATATTGACAATCATTGGGGAATAAGGTGATGTCTCAACCCCTGGGGCTTTAGCCCACTAATCGGGGTTTCCAAATTCAAACGTAGATAACTCTCAAACTATGAAGAACTGGGAGGCGTACCATACATCAACAGAAACATCTCGACGAGTAGAGTCTATTGAGAGGACCTTTGATGCAAAATAATATGACTGGTCAAGTCAAAATTCCCATGCAATATCGGGGTAGCCCCTAGTGTTGCTTGGGTTGACATCAATGACAACCACCGATCAACAGCGGACACTCATGGTAAGAAAATATCATTTTAAAACACAACTCACTTCAAGGATCGATCATGCAACAAATCTGGTGAATACTAGGAAAGATTGCACAGTAGTGATTCTCAAGGATGGGAGACTATCAGCTGGAACTACGCATTGTGTAATATCAGCAGTGAGTGAGACCTACTGCTGACTGGAACTATGCAGAGCATAGTCCAGCTGGGTTGACTGTGGACTGGAACTGTGTAATGCACATTTCAGTCCCGCTTGACTGTTGGGTGGGACTATGCATTGTGCAATCCCAGTGGGCAAGATTAGGCAATGTCTCCCAGAAATACATAGAACATAGTTGGAGGTCAGTAATAGGCAGCCTTTGTGAAAATCCTAGAGCCATGATAGAGCCTTGAGTTTAGGAATGTTCAAATCATGCCGGTGAAAGCAATATCTGACCCAAGGCAACCCAAATCCACCCAAGGGCAACTTGAAAATGAGTAGATCCGAAAGCATAAATGAAGGATGGTGTAGATAGGAGTGAATGATCATGCATGCAATCAAAACCAATGTAGGAATCAATCAAATAAATGAACAACAAAGCTAGTTGAGAGGGTCGTCGCAACGGTGACCGTTAGTGAAAAAACAATCTTATGCACGCGACACTTGAGAAAGACAATACAAAAATTGAAACGACATTTCTACAAGTCAAAAAAACTAAAGTGCTAGCAGTTGTTCAACCAAACACGCAAAGAAGCACTCACACAAGCGAGGAAATAAAAGCAACAGAAAAAGAAGCAAAAGACTTGAAAAGCAAAACTTACACAAAAAAGTTGTGTTGACTGTGTCGAAGGTTCCTAGATTCCTTTCGAATGCCAGAGCTCCATGATCAAATGTGTAGAATGAGCTCTAGGGCTTCCATTAAATTTTTTTGATAGATTTAGGTTTTATGATGCTCATGCCACAAATCTAGGAAAAAGAAACACTTGGCGGGAAGTTTCTAAAATCAACTTGCATGTAACTCCTAGTGCTAAAAAAATATATCCCTATTTTTTAGGGATGTTTTTTTCTTTTTTTCTTTTCGCGAAAGGGCTGCCATGCATGCATGGTAAGATTTCATAGTTCTGGAAGGAATAGGGCATCTTGCCGACACATGCATCGGACATCAACATGAGGAATTCTTCTGTGCAATTCTTGGGCTGAGTGGCTTCAGCTACCTCTCATGCTCTACACAATTTCGTAGCTGAAGACAAGTTGCCAGCTAGGTCTTCCCAATTTCTGAGTCGAAGCCCAGTGTTGAAATGTTTTGCACAATTTCTCTTAGAAAGGTTGTCTGTCAGACTACTCTGTGCAATTATAAAGAGAAGGGATGACTGTTGGGCTGCTCTGCGCAATTCCTGAGAGCAAGGCAAGTTTCCCTCTAGGATTCCACAGTTTTCCAAGACAACACAAGAACTGGCTGTGAACGAAGACATGGGATCATCTTGTGGTTGCTAAGAAAAATAAGTTAGCGAACAAAAGCTACAAAGTGAAAGATAACTTCAAATAAAAACACAAGTACATGAGCAGTGCAAGACATGCTGCTAAGAATTGAGGAGGGAGGCTCCAAAACAAAGTGAGGGCAAATTTTTGGAGGGTGGTTGTAGCCGTTACAACATTGGCGACACGCTAGTAGAACTCCCCCTCTATTTATGGACCTTGTTTCGTGAGAAGAGAGTCTAACTCCTCTGGAAGTATTGTTTGATTCTTTTATTGTCATGGCTTCCTCACTAACTTTTTTTGAAGCTATAGTCCTTTCCATTCTCTTGATCACTCAGGACACATACCAAGCCAATTCAACTGAGTTTTTTTTATTGGGGATGAGGGGTATATTAATGCACAAGTAATATAACCATAAGAGTTTTTGTTTCATCTCTAGTGTTTCTCCATTACCAGCAGACCTGGACAATACTCCAGCAGAGTCATGCAGAAACACAAGAATCACTCCGCTGCCAGTGAGCCTGGTCAATACCCCGGTAGAGTTACTTGCATCACCTCTATGCACAAGAATCCTTTCTCTTCTTTTGCCTTTATTTTATTTTTTCATTTTTCATTTTTCAAAAAAAAAAAAAATTAAGGAACTGTACATAAGCACTTGTTTATTTCATGAGGCGAAAGAGGGATCCCGACTTATTGAGAGCATAAGAGGTTGTTCCTTCAGAGAAGTATGTTATATATACCTTTGACATACTTGTTAAGGTTTTCCCCCTCACCTTACTCTACTTGACTGAGATGACAAGGGTTAGCCAAATATAGAAAACCCCATTAGAATAAGAGGTACTAGTTAAAGTGCAAGCATTGTGTTTTCACCAAGACTCACTCTGAACTTAACGTATTTTCCATCAAGGTATCATTGACTGAAGAAAACAAGTTGTTCATAAAGAGAGAGGACAATAGATAACCAATTGTTGATAGTTGTACAATTCCTCTTGTATTTCACCTTGCTTGTCTCAAGAGACAAACACGATTTCATGTGAAGCTAAACATATGGGTGCATAACAAGCAAAAAAATAAACAAGCAAAGAACAGAAGTAAACAAAATAAAAAAATGAAAACAAAGAAAAACATGCAAGCAAAGAAAACAAGCAAGCAATGCAAACAAGAAAGCAAACACTACTCCTACTCCTACGCTAAACAGTGCATGGGCCTACTCACATGAAGTGATATTTCTAATGAAGCCACCACCACATTGGTTGGCCCATGTTGATGAAGGCATAGTTGACCAGAAAGGTATTCAAGTAAACCAACACATAAAAAAGATAAGAGAATGAAGACCAACATGCTTGAAGTTTAAATGTTTCCCCAGAAAAGAAAAGAGTAAAAGCGCAAGACAAACATTTTGTGGACGTACCATGGTGTTGCAACACACTGTGTGTAGACAATGAGCATGTACACTCTTTTGACTATGACAAATGACCAAAAATGAAAAGAAAACTTATGTTTCGCAAGAGTGCTCATTGTGTATGACTCCTCTAATACATGAGCGATGAGATCATGTGATTGTGGTGGAGGATGTGTAATATGTAAACTAGATTGATCTTCAATGCAAATAGGAGAGTGATGAGGAGTCTAGGGTGTTTCAACATATTTATGATCAGGAGAGGAACTAACCTCAAGACAGCGAGGACCTGACATAACCATCAACTCAGGCTGAAGTGCCTAGACAACTTGAGGGATTTCCACTTCAGCATTAGGTAGAGCTTAAAATACTGATGGCTTATAAAGATCAACAATGAATGAAATGACATCATGATCAAATGAAGGAGTGAAGACATCACTACAACCATGATCAGAAAAATTGATATGTTCATCGACATCCTCATGATTTGACGAATAATACAAAGGGATTAATGAGAAACAAGAATGTTCACCCTCTGGATTTTCAAAAATAAAAGATGATAGATTGGGTGGATTCAAAAAGAAAGATGTGTCCTCTCTGCAATGTAATGACAAAATGACATCGGCAGAAATGGAAAAATCACAAAAGATGTCATGAAATAGAGGGTGAGGTGCAAATAGAAGGAGGTCATCCTTCACAATGGGTTCTTCTTCAGATTCCCACACATACTCATCATAAATCACAGCATAGGTTGGCTTCTCAACACCAACTTCGTCGACAACTTGATCCATTTGAACAACAAATGTGGAGTTTAGAATGGGATAACACAACATAGTACAGTTCAGAGGATCAATAGAATAAGAGGACAGAGGTCGAGAGGACAAGTTCACATGACAACCAATAGCCTTGCCAGTCAAATCTGCATAGATATCTAGAGCAAGTGGGGTAGGAGAATGTGACAGTTAAAAACATGGGTGCGCAAACTTCTCCCACCTCACACTACAGAGCTAGAGTTGTTTGATGAGAAGTGAATGGAGGGTCACCTGTGACAGCAGCCTTGTCCATCTTGGGTTTGGCAACTCTAACACCAAGGTATGCTAGTAGGGGTTCGAATGATTCTAACACATGTGGCTTTGCAGATATGTGAAGAAGATATTGAAATATATCATTGGGAAATTTCCAATCAATTTCATCTTTTGGGATTTGAAAAGCTAGATTTTGGAAACGCTTCCAAAATTGTAAAAAAGATTGCTCAGGTGCTTTCCATAATTCCAGAATTTTCTTATTAAGTTCTTTATGATCATAGTGATAGAAAGCACGTGCCAACTCTCTGATCATTTGATCATAAGAGAGGATGGATGTTGCGAGCAATGTGACACGCCATTGTAGTGCGTGCCCTCTGAATGTGAATGCGAACAATGAGCAAACAATGTGATCCTCATGGATTTCATTCCTTTCACAGAAGCCCATGAAGGCAAATTTGTGACTAAGAAAATTTTCTCCACCTTCAACATCATGTGTTACGTGACAAGCCATCAAGGAGATCCTCCGACACTTCAAAGTCACATCCATGAGACAGACATGTCGGAGGATTAACTGTAATGTAAGTCATGAAGAATCTGCAAAGATTCAAAATAGACTTTGAGGACTCAGCTTGTCATCTATCCCTCATTCTAGTGCCAGAAATGTTGATGGTCTTGGACCCGCCAACATCTCAAGGGATCTCCCCAGTAAGAATTCCCAACTAGACCTCAAACCATTTGGAGTAGGATTCCATGTAGTGGGTATTAAAGCAATGCCTTGACTGCGATAGCACGTAGAGGTAAGTGTGATATCTTTGTCGGAAGCAAGTGTGTGACCTTGCAGAAAGTCAAGTGATATTTGTGGGGGTTCTAACAAATGAAGGGGAAAATGAAGGGTGTCCCTTAGAAGCCTATAATAGTATGCAGCCTAAAAGGAACACATCAGCAGAATGACATCAAGGGATGGAAGCGGAGTAGTCCACAATCCAAGCTGATGGGTTAAACCAACAACATAATTGTAACAAGATTCATACAATTGCATACAAATTATTTCATACACAAATTCATAAGTTAAATAATATACATTTCTAAAGAAACTAGAATAGACTAATGACAATAACAACATACGCATGAAAATGTGTTGGATCTATTATATATATATAGATAGATAGATAGATAGATAGATAGATAGATAGATAGATAGATATAAAGTGAAATTTTAATCCATACATACACCATTGACAACCACTAGCCCCAATAGTGGAACATTACAGTCAACATTGCCTACTCCTGCAAATATATGTACTCGCTTTGCACTATGGATAAGCCAAGGCTTGTCACAATACTCTCCAATCATTCTCTAAGTAATGCCTAGCCAAAAGCTTGGCTCCCAAAAGCATGTACTATGAGTTATGAGGATATATATATATATAGAAAAGGGTGGGGTGACACTTAACATTCCCCTTTGACTCTTTGACTACCCTCATGACTCTTCACATTACATGGTGATTATTCACATTCTACTGGTAACACTTGGAATTTCACTTACAATATGTTTACAATAATACAATTTCCTCATATACCCATGTGGGACAAAAATAGGCTTGAATCAGCCTCACAAGCTAAACCACCTCACTCAGGATCTTGGGGAAAGACCAAATCAGTAACCTCCTCGCAGTGATCTTCGGTGACGAACTGATACCAAGCTTGGTATTGCTCTATAGTGTCCTCGTACTATTTGATGGCATCTTTATCGAAGCAAATGCTTGCCTCCATGGATTTTGGGTATATGTTTCTGAAACCTCTATCCAGCTCATCCTAAAGCATGCACAACATTTCCTTCAGTGTGGATGGACCAATTTTGTACCTTTGCATGTTCTCTATGCTAAGTTGCAAGTCATTGTTGGTGGCTATGCGCATGAACTTCTCTATGTTTTTGTCAACATCCAGCATGACTTAGTTCTTCCTCACGGCCTGGGGGACGATTCTGATGGAAGGGATATTATGCATTCACACTATGACATCTGAACTCCTAAACAACTGTGCATAGGAAGCTTCAAGGCTAGTGATGAGTAGAGGGAGTTTCTCATAATTTTGGATCTGCATCTGAATTTATGCTTTGTCTAGCTTAGCTTGTGGCTTCATCTTCTTGTGTAAGTAAATCATGGCTCCCTTGTACCTCATTGTCCATTATTTCATGTGCACAATAGCAATGTGAATGTCTTTGAGTGTTTGGGTCATCTATGCGTGTTGATGCTGATGGACAATTGCTTTGTGCATAATGACAAATCTTTTATACATTGACTGCATGGTGGCCTCCAAATTTGATATCTCTACCATTATTTATTTCTTCATATCTGTCATGGTGGATCCCACATGCTACTATATTCTCTTCCTGACCTCTTGCAATTCCTTTGCCATTCAATCATTCTCTACTATCAATAACTTCATTGTTGAACTCGTGGCTTCTACATAAGCCTTAGAAGCCTCAGCCATGGAAACTAGATGTCTTCTAACATCTGGTACAATCATGATCTAGGTGGATACTGGTGGCCACCTACCAATTCCTCTTGGACCCCCACCATTGCTTCTTTCAGTTTTTCAGTTTCCTTAATTGTAGCACAGTTCACTATTTTTAGCAGTTTTTCGGGTCCTAAACTTCTGGAGCTGTTTTGAGGCCATAAATGACGTTTCTTTTGCAAATCTACCGCCAACGATTTTTTGTCAAAATTTTTCTTTTTAGTTTTAGTCCTCAAAGAGATCTTTCCAATGGGTTATCATGCGTGTCAAATGGAGATAATATGACCAAGTCATGATCCCGGGAAGTTGGTTGTCCAACTCACCCCAACAAGGCCCATAAAATCTTGGTATTACATCTCCTCAGGTTAGGGTTTTGGTTGTTTAGGGTTTGCTCTTATTTTTCAGTAATAAAAAGGCCCTTGAGCCTCATTGTAAGGTAGTTTAGAGGCATGTAGCCGCCACATCTCTTCTCAGAGATAAGCTACCATCGCCCTAGCTAGTTTATTTGCATTTCTGTTTGTAAGCATATTTCAGTA